>JAADVP010001184.1:0-10226 GCA_023335675.1 Globisporangium solare | reverse complement strand
TGGCCGGTGAAGGCAGAGGAGCGTGCGGGTCTGGTTGGAGTCCCTCGACAGGGCAAGCAGAGCGCGCCGGACGAAAAGATGTAATGAGCGACGGCTGGCAGTCTCGAGTCAAGTCGAGTGGATCACTGGAAGGCGCAAGAGGCACAGCAGAGCATCTGGCGCAGCGCGAAATCCACCCGCCATGCAGCAGACGGCGTGCGTGCCTGTGCCGCTGGCCAACAGCGCCCGTTCGGATCCCAGTCTGCGTAAAGGCTGGCTGTGCATGATGGCACAACGCACAGGATCCAGCCGTTCTCACTCGAACAGACACATGAATGATGGAAAGTGCCAGCTGCGTCCTCTGGTTATCGAACCTGTATGAGCGAATTCTGAACCTCGTCCGTATTCTACTTTACTTTGCATTGCGGTACTTTCCTTCCTTCATAACATCATATTGGGAGAAAAGCGCCGACGTTGCAGCGAAAATGAAATGAGAAGGATCCATTGACTACGTGGGCGGCAGAAGGGGCAGTTTCTGTCTCTCTGGAGGCTTGGTTCCAAAGGCGGGTTCTACTGGCAAGCAAATTACCAAACGGCAGACTGCCGACGCACTCAAATGCAAACTCAGAGCCCGCTTTCTGGGCACTTTATCTCAGTTCGTAGTCTGTTTACAAAAGTGGGTGAAGAGGGAGCCACTGAAGAGCTCCGTTGACCATCATTCTCGACAGTCCGTCCACCGCGACTGGCCACATTTCGAGTCCGTCGTGGCATTTGCGTCTGGCATGTGCCGCCAGTAGAAGGAATATGCGTGAACGGCGTAAAAGAGAGAGGGAGCAAAAGAAAGAGAACGCGCATCTGTCCTGCCGTTTCTCCCCGAACCAGAGTGACGTCATGCAATGCGGGCAGTGCTTTCTTCCCGATCCTTGCGTTAGATCAATCGTCGTGCATGAGACTGTCCGCTCGTTGAGTTTACAACTCTGTGCGCACAGTATTCGCCAGTTTGCAATGGCCAGTAGAGCGTGGCATCGTGGGAAAAGCATATGGAGACTCTATTGATCCAGACGATTGCTAATATATAGTCGGGACCTTGAAGTTGCGTGTAGCATTGTCCTTCTGGTCATCATGAGACTTACTTGTTCACATAGCGGGATGTGATTATGTAACGGGAAACAAAGCTGCCGTAATAATGACAGCTATTGAAACCGAATGCACTGCACGATCGGCACTTCGCAGTCGTGAGCTCACACCTCTCCTTTGCGCAGCTTGAGTTAACTCATCTCCAACATTATTTCCCAAAGCCTAAACGAGCTGCGTAAAGCCCCTCCCTCGTCCGAGTTGGTTCTTCGACAGATCTTCTTTCTCTTCTTCATCGTCTTCGGGTCCGTTGTCTTTGTTCTGAAACATGCGATCGAACTTGGCTTCCAGCGCGACTTCGGGGGACGGCTCGAGCTGCCTTCGACGCCTCTCGCGGTCGTTCAGCGCCTGAATGCGCTGCTGCTTGCGGTTTTGCAGTTTGCGGCGCACCGCGTGCTTCATTCGACCGTAAGTCTCGGACACAGACGCTTCGTGTCTCAGAAAGCGCAGCGGGTCGCATTGCGGGGCGTACTTGTCCCCAAGAATATTACAGTCTGCACGCACACACAATACGTCAAGGAGCAAAACTGCCAACAGTGTCACATCCACACGCACTTACGCAGGGGCACAGGTCGTCCGTGGACATTCCACCGCGCTTCCAGCGGATCTTCGTCGATCCGAACGAGGCGAAAGCTTTCAGGGATCTCTCTCGTGTCAACGCGTTGCATTTTGCGGTACAGCGACACGAATTGCAGCACTGGCGGTCTGTGTGGCTCCTTCTCGTCCTCATTGACTTCTTCGTCGTCGTTTTCGACTGGCTCCATCACTATTGCTGCCGCCGTCATAGGCCACCGCAGATCGCTCTGGAATTCTTTGCTCCTGCGACCACTACGTCGCTGCATACTTCACACACTCGCAGCATTCAATGCGCGCTCGATCGGATGCGTCCACACCATGTATTGGTAGATCTGGTCCAGCGAAGTCCCAGTGGTGCTGTCGTCATCGGCGCTCGCGTGCTGCTGAACGGCGACGCACATGGTCGAAAGCGAGTCGGCCACAGCGTCATGCCGCTGCGTCATCGCCGTCCTGGAGGTGGGTGGATGCGGCCCAACGAGACGCACTCGAAGTCTAGAATGCGGTCGGGGCTCGTCATGTCGCGGTCGCATTTAGACTCGAAACCGACACTCTTTACCTGAGACCGGCAGAAGCATTGCGGTCCAACTGATCCCTTCCCTTCATGATGCACTCAGCCACGCCCAGTACGACCACGTATTTGCCCTTGGTGGCTGCTGCTGCTAAGAAGAAAGACACTGCGACCTCATTGTCGCCAGCAGCAGCAGCAGCAGCAGTAGCAACAGCCTCACGCTCGGTCTACAATGGATCGCTGCTTCAAGCTTCTTCGTCTCGCGTGCGAGCCACACTCGCCTCGTTCTACGCGGCTGCGCGCACACGGCGCGTTGCGCGGTTTTTCCATAGAAAAGCACCACAGCGCGAGCTTTCCGTGCATGTGTGCGCGAACCCCGTAGCGCGCGTGACCCACAAGCTGCAGCGACTCGCAACGTTGTTCTCGAATAGCAACCGCGCTGGAATCACAGCGAAGCTTCACGCACTTGTCAGTGGCGATGGTCGCGGTATGTTGAAACGCGGTGTCACAAGCTTTGCGCGTGTGCTCCGTGGCGTGTACACGCGCATGCGCGGTGGGAACTCGGCGGAACTGCTGCAGTGAGCACTACTGCGCGAGCAACAGCGGCAAAGGCGTCAGGCGTTCCTACGCCACGTGTTCCATGTGCTCGCGATCCAGGGCCTCAATCTGCTGCGGGGGAAGCGCAATCGGCTGCGTCGAGAGCTCTGTCCAGGTGTCGCGTCCTGGTTCGTCGCGGAATTGCTGGAGACGCACGTGTCCCGCATCTCGATCCTCGTACGCGCCCGGTAAGAGGCAGCAAGACTGCGCCGCCACGTGATCGCGATCCAGCGCGCGTGGCGGCGCGCACGCAGCAGAAAGCAGTATCACCGCGAGTCCAAGCGCGGCTTGCTGGCGCTGCTGTCCACCATGGCAACTGTGCTTCAAAAGGAAGAAGACGCGCGTATTCAGCGTCTCGCAGTACTCTGCGACGTCTGTTTGGATGCGCATACACGCATCGCACATGGCGCAGTTCGTCGGCTTGCCGTGCGCCTCATCCAGCGCGTGTGGCGTGGGTATCGCGCACGTCGCTTCGTGTTCGCACTCTGCGCGTGGAAGCGGAAGAAAGAGTCACATAAGCTACAGCGCGAGCGGCTTCGCGAGGCTCGTGAGGCACTTCTCGCTCCAAGCGTCCAAGGGCAGCGTCGACAGCGCATCTCGAACGCGCGCGTGCAGTCGCGGCAGCAAGCCACGCCGCTGCTGGCGCCTCCGTGCCATAACCCGCTGGCCTCCGACTACTTTTCGCTCACCCACGTGCGCGCGACGCTCTTGGAGCCGCTGCACGTGCAGCACACGCCACTCGAGATCTCTCGCGTGGCGCGCGCCAAGACCCAGAAGGCACCGTTTTCCAAGTTCGAACAGATCTGCGCGCAGCACGCCAAGGTCAACGCGCGCAACCTCTGGGTCGCCGTCCCCGTCGGCTTTGCCAGCGGCGGCGGCGCCACGGAGCACGATGACGCAGCAGTGAGCCAGATGCCTGCGGCCGCACAGAAGGAGACGAGGGAGGCGAGGAAGAAGAAGCGCTTCTTGGCGACGCAGTACGCCTGGGTGCCCGCGACGCTTCTGCAGAGCGCTGTGCATGAGAGCCCCGCCATCTGATACTGCCACACCACCACCAGCAAAAAAGTATGTTTTTTTCTGGAAGAGTGTTGGCCTGCGCACTTAACCAATTGGATCGCCAAACCATCGTTTGCCAAAAACCACTTTCGCTCGTCTCCCAGTGGTGTTTGGCTGGACATCAACCAACCAATGAAAGGGGGAGCGTTTCTTCTTAAATCTTATACTAGCATTTATAGAAGGCTATGCGTTTACGGAGGCACGCTCCCTGCCTGCCCACGAGCCATCCACCCATTTCGCAACAAGAGAAGAGAGCGCGCATCATGTCGTTCACGCTGTCGCTGCCGACGCCACCGCCGGCGCATGAGTCGCAGGTCGTCGCGGGCCTCGGCGGGTACTTCAAGACCAAGCGCGTGGAGCCCTTTGGCCGCACGTTCTACCGCCGCGTGAAGAACGTCGTGCGCGGGCGCTCAGCCAGCTGCGAGTCGCTCGATGACGACGAGAAGGAGCGCAAGGCGAGCAAGAAGCAGGAGGAGGCGATCCTGAAGAAGTACCGCAAGAGCATCCGCGGCAAGAACTTCGTGGAGCTCACGATGTACCAGCAGCTCGGGCTCACGGAATTCGGCTTTGACGTGACGGAGGAGCAGGTCAAGAAGGCGTACCACCGCGTGCTCATCGAGCACCACCCGGACAAGACGGGCAAGACGGACAAGGACCCGAACTACCTGGCCGTGCAGAAGGCGTTCAACACGCTCATGGACCCGGCCAAGAAGCGCGCGTACGACTCGCAGTGCGACTTTGACGACTGGATCCCCACGGGCTCGGAGAAAATCAAGGAGAACGACGGCGCGGGCAAGTCGTTCTACGAGCTGTACGGCCCCGTGTTTGTGGCGAACGCTCGCTTCTCGGAGACGACGCCCGTGCCGACACTGGGCGACGACGCCACGGACATCGACGCGGTGTACGCGTTCTACGACTTTTGGCACAAGTTCGACTCGTGGCGCGTGTTCCTGCACGACTCGGAGCACGACGTCGACACGGCCGAGCACCGTGACCACAAGCGCTGGATGGCCAAGAAGAACGAGGCCGCCGCCAAGAAGAAGAAGAAAGCCGAGTACACGCGTCTCGCGAACCTCGTGGACCGCGCGCAGGCCGCGGACCCGCGCATCCGCCGCGTGAAGCAGGAGGCCAAGGACAAGAAGGAGCGCGAGAAGCGCGAGAAGGAGGAGGCGATCCAGCGCGCGCTCGACGAGGAGAAGCGCGCGGCCGAGGAGGCCGAGCGTCTCGCGCGCGAGAAGGAAGAGGCCGAGAAAAGCGAGCGCCAGAACGCCAAGATGCAGAAGGAGAAGCAGAAGAAGCTCTTCCGCAAGATCAAGAAGACGTTCCGCGAGCTCATGGCCGCGTTCGAGGCGCAGGGCGTCGCTGGCGCCATTGATGTCGTCAAGACCGAGGAGATCTGCGACGGCGTCGACATGGACGCGCTCCAGAAGCTCGTGGACGCGTGCGGCGGCAGCGCCGACAAGCTCAACGCCGCGGGCCTTGAGGCCGTCGCGGCCGCGCTCGCCAAGCTCTAGACGACGGTGTCCTCCAACTAACTGCTGCTGCTGCTGACTGCGCGGCGGAGACCGGTAATTTGTGTTAATACACCAAGAATGGTGGCATGGGACCACTCGCTTTGTGATTTTTTTTTTGTTCTGCTCTTTGTCTCTTTTTGCGGTCCTTTGTAGCTTTTCATATGCGGATGCGACATGATGCGCGTGTACTGAGTTAAGCCAACACGCACTTTTGAAGCGTTGCCTTTCGCATCTTGCCTTTGAAAAGACCGTGAGGTCGCGCGAAGGTCGCGCGAGCGCTGTTCCATCCATTTTTCTCTTCTTTGACACGCCAAGCGCCACACTCGCAGTAGCTCCTCGCGAACGAAGATGGTGCGTCGCTAAATGCCTGCGCGGCGTCTCTCTATGTGCGTGTATGGGTGTGCGGCTGACTGTGCGTGCTGATGCTGTTGCTGTTGTCTTTTGCTGCGACAGGTCCGCAAGAAACAGTTCATCAACAAGAAGACGGCGCAGCACTTCCACGTCGTGCACCGCAGCCAGCGCGACCCGCGCGCCAACGACCCGGATGCGTCCAAGTACGTGCTGCTCTCGTCCAAAGTACGTCCTGCACCCGCTGTTTCTCTCTCTCTCTCTCTCTCTATATATATATATATATATATATATATGCGTGTATACACACAGTCGCGCATGCGTGCATGTGTGTGTCAGCGTCTCACTTGTGCGTGCTGCGTGCGCGTAGAACCAAGTGGAGATCGAGTTCCGCAGCGACGTGGAGGACAATGACAACGACGACAGCGACAACGACAGCGACAACGACAGCGACGATGACCTGCCGGACCTCGTGTTGTCGCCGCGCGCGGCGGCCACGCCCAAGAAGAGCGCTGCTGCTGTCACGAAGAGCGCGGCGTCGTTCCCTGTGCGCAAAGTGCGCTTTGGCGACTTTGAGGCCGAGGACCTCGTGGACGAGAACGGCCACGTGCGCGACGGCTATGACTACTCGAAGCACATGAAGGAGATGGGCAAGGGCAAGTTCTACTCGGCGGACGGGCAGTTCTCGACGCAGAGCGAGCTCGCGCGGCGCATCGAGCTGCCGGACGACGTGCTGCCGAGCGCGCACGAGCAGGAGCGGCTACTGGATGCCATCACGCTCACGACGGACCTCATGGACCAGGACCTGCGCGAGGCGCTGATCAATGACGAGGCGTTCGAGGAGATCGATGACGACTTTATGGCGCAGGCCGCGGCCGCCGACGCCGACGACGCGACCGCGGACGACGGCTTCGACTACGACGCGCACATCGCCAAGCTCATGGAGGCCGCGAGCGGTGTGCCCAAGTACAAAGGCGACCTGTCCGACGACGAAGACGAGGACGACGAGGAATTCAGCGACGAAGAGCGCGAGCTCGACGACGCCGACAAGGCCGAGCAGCAGCGCGTGCTGGACGCGCTCTTCGAGAAGACGCTGGCTGAGGAGTACGACGACGAGCAGCTCGGCGAGCTCGAGGAGGACGACCCGGAGACGCGCGGCGAGCTCGTGCTGGAGGGCGAGCTGCTGGACGCGATCGTCGAGGACTTTGTGACCGTGCGGCTCGAGATGCTGCACGACGAGGGCAAGGTGGGCAACCCGCTGCGCTCGGGCAACCGGCTGCAGGAGATCCTGGAGGAGTGCGAGAAGGAGCGCGCGCTCGAAGAGGAAGACGCCGACGCCGACGCCGACACGCTGCCCGAGGACGACGACGCCGAGCGCGCGCGCCAGAGCGAGGAGCTCGAGCAGACGCTGCAGGCACTGTACGCGCGCAACGCGTACCTGGCGGCGCGCGAGGATGAGCAGTGGGACTGCGAGACGATCGTGAGCACGTACTCAAACCTGGACAACCACCCGACGGTGCTGCGCGAGGAGAACTCGACCAGGAAGAAGAAGAGCAAGAGCAAGAGCAGCGCGTTCGCGGCGCTGGACGACGCCGCGCTGGCCGCGCTCGCGCACGCACCGCCGTCCAAGATCGTGCTCTCCAAGAAGACGGGCATGCCGCTGGGCGTGTTCGAGACCGCGGCCCGCGACGACGACGACGCCGCGGCGGCCGCGCAGAAGCGGCAGGACGCGGCGGCGCTGAGCCAGCGCGCGCGCCACGAGAGCCGCGAGGACAAGAAGGCGCGCAAGGAGGCCGTGCGGCAGCTCAAGACGCAGCGCCGCGCCGAGAAGAAGCAGTGGAAGGACGCGTTCAAGGACGAGGAGCAGCGCCAGCGCGCGCAGACACCCGGCGGCCGCGTCTCGGTGTTCAAGTACTAAGTAGACAAGTCCATTTTTTTTTTCATTTTGTTGTCTTTGTGGGTGTTGACTTTGCGGCCGCTGCGAGGGCGTGGACAGCAGGCTGGCGAGTGGCGTTTGTCGGTTCGTTTGGCGGATGGCGCATGCGGCGGTTGCGCCTGCAAACAGCGTCAACAAAAGCGTGTTTGTGCTGGTTTTTGTTTTGTTTTTTGCAGTTATGCAAGAGCACGTTTTGCGGCTGTTGCTTCGCATAGCAAGCGAGGCGTTGCGGTCGCAGGTTGCAAAATATTTATAATGCTGCAACATTAGAGAAATGCTACAGCAAGCGCAGCATCGTTGGACACGCAGCAAGGTCTTGACAAGTTTAGTACATGTGCGAGTTCGGGTCCTAGTGTGTGAGCGCATACTGCATGTGTGCACGGCGTCATGCGCAAGGCGAGAGCGAGAGGGGCGTGTGGACTGTGCAGATCCTTTTTCTCCAGACCAGCATGCGTAAACTACATTTCGCAACAAAACAATCCGACACTGTCGACAACCGAACAACCACATGGCTGCACTTTGTATGGAAAAAAGAATCAGAAAGAGAAAGCTGCTGACCGTCACTCACAAGCGCAAACGATGCAGCCCTCCGATGCGCAAGACTGCAACAAAACCGCCAGATGCGGCGGCAGCCAGGCATCGCCAAACGCAACTCGACAGTCAGCTCCTGCTATAATATTACGGCGCAGATGGATGAAGTTGCGCTATTCCGCGCATGTAGAGACGGGCTTTTGCCTCCTTTTTTTCTTACTTTCCAGCACAACTGGCGATTTGGTGCATGGCTGCCCAGATGGGTGAAGTTGTATTTGGGGGTTTGTGGATTTGTCATTCATTTCGCATCTGCGGGCTGTCTGGGTCCGAAATGGGTGGAAAATTTATGTTATATGCATATATCTAGAAGCTTTTGCGGGCCAAACACACACTCGCGACAAAGGACGAATATGGAAAAAACGAGGATCAGCGCGCTCTGGTCAACAAGCACCACAAATGCTGCACATGCAAACGTTGTTTATTTTTTTGTTGTTGTTTTGTGTTTGGAGCGAACTTCCTCCATGTGAAAAGAAATGGATCAAAGCACGCCTTGCGCATATACTAAATAACTACTTACTTCCTTTCAAGCTAATAACTGATCACTACTCTTCCTACACGCGACTTCTGTTCGCTACTGTACAAGAACTACAATGTAAAAAGCGGCTCCAACTAACTTAAAGGCCATTCCTGCAAATATTTCCAGCCATCAGCATAAATAAAAAGACACGCGGCCTGCTCAAAAGCACAGGTCGAGCCACGGCATCATGTCTTCCTCTTCGTTCAATGGCGACAGCGGCACCTCCCAGGCGCCCGGCTCCACGCTCGCGAGGTCAAGCAGCAGCTCGTCCTCGAACGAGCCGGCGTCGTCCTGGCCCAACAGGCCCGCAACCTGGCCGCTGTGGGTGTCCTCGCTCTTGACGTCCCACTTGAGCAGATCGCGCGACACCATCGCGTGCTTCGAGTGCACCGGCATCATCGACGCGTTCATGCTGTTGCCGCACAGACGGTCCTCAAATTGGCTCTTCATTTCCCCCATTCCTGCATTGATGCTGCAGTCTTCAGTCAGAAAATCTTGAATGTCAAGGTCCAAGTGCGCCGGCATCACGCCCGGGTCGCTCGCGCGCATCATTGGGCTCTGGTGCTCGTTGCTGTCGTGAACATCCGAGTAAAACAACTCGTTCTTCATCTGGACGCTCGACGCAAACGGCGCGGTGTGGTCCGTTTCCTTATGGGTCATTTGGCCTTCCCATCGCTTCGACGCCATCATCTTGTCGTCCGACATCACGCTCATGTCCATCGGAGGCGGAGCGACAGGCGCCATGCCAGGCTTCAGCGCTGGCGACATGTTGTCCATCAGCGCTGGCTTCGACATCGGCGAATAGCACATCATGCCGTTCGACGCATTCATCGGCGACACGTTCAAACCAATCACGCCGAGGTTCACCGACGGCGCGCTCACGGCGACCGACATGGCGCCAGCATTGTTGATGTTCATCTTGTTGGCTTGGTTCGCAAGCGGATCAAACCACGGGTCCTTGGCTTTTCCCGCACCGCGTCGCTTGATGTGCACCAGCAGGTCCGGTCGGCCTTTCCGGAAAAACGAGTGCTGGTAGATGGTGAGCTGGCCTTCCTGGACGCGGTAAAAGCTGTAAAAGTTCAATTGCCGGATCAGACTCGAGAAGCGGCGGTGGCGAAAGTACTTTGGCAAACAGTGCTCTGCCATCATCTTCGGGTCCACAATGCAGAACGCAGTGCCGCCTGTTCACATTACGGAGAAAGAAAAAACACAAAAAGCAAAGAAGGTCAGCCCATGTTTTCTCGCATCCGGGTCCGTGTTCCTTCGCGTGAAAACCCGTACCTCGAATCCACGACACGATCGTCGCCGGTTCGCTGTCCACCATGCGGAACAGCTTGCTCACAAACGAGCCCGAGCTGCAGCAGTCGCGCGCCATCGACGCCTTGTCGCCAAAGTGCTGCATGCTCTGCGCGCGCGGGCGGCGGTTCTGGTTTGCGCTCGCGCTGCTGGCAGGCGGCAGCGTGGCGAGCG
>JAADVP010001183.1:0-10231 GCA_023335675.1 Globisporangium solare | reverse complement strand
CGTTGCTTGACTCCTGACTGCTTTGTGCGTGTGTGTGTGTCTAGCTGATGGACGCTGGGATTCTGGCACGAACAGCGGCTTCCACCAACATGAGCGCAACGAACTCTCGCGCGCACACGATTTCCCAGATCATCGTCACTCAGTCGGAGCTCAACCAGGCGAGCGGCAAGGTGCTCGAGAAAGTCAGTCGCATCAACCTCATCGACCTCGCTGGAAGCGAGCACGCGGCGAGCACAGGCGCGACTGGATCACGGCTGAAAGAGGGTGCAGCGATCAATCAAGTGGGTTTCACGTGATCTGCTATAATGCGAAAAATGACGTGGGCGAGTGCTAAACCGGTCTGCGTGTTTCCGTTAGTCTCTCTCTGCACTCGGGAACTGCATTTCCGCGCTGGCAGATCTCGCGAACGGCAAGAAAAAGGTTCTAGTTCCCTACCGAAACTCGGAATTGGTGCGTAGACATGGCAGCTTTGTGTGTGTGTATTTTTGCAAGTGTGACGGCGTCATTGACGCTCTGGGCGCAATGGCAGACCCATCTGCTCAAAGACTCGCTTGGGGGAAACTCGAAAACGATCGTGATCGCAGCCCTGAGTCCCGCGAGTGTGAACTACTCGGTGAACTCGCGTTCTTGCTACCTGCTGGAAAGCAACTTTACTCACCTGCTCACTATCGCGTCGAACGGAAACAGGAAACCTTAAGTACGTTGAGATATGCTGATCGTGCGAAACAGATAAAGAACCAAGCGGTCGTGAACGAAGACCCAAACCAACTGCTCATCCGGCAGCTAAAGGAGGAGCTCGAGGCGTTGCGGAAGGCGATGATGGAGAACGCAGGCAGTCGGCCGAGTTCTCGCGAGTATGGAGACAACACAGGCGGTGACGACGGCTTTCACGCTGCGAGTATCGATCCTGCGCGCGAAAAAGAAGTCGCCAGCATAAAGGAGCAGCTCGAGGAGCATCAGCGTCTACTTCGAGAGAGCGAGGTCGGTGAGGGAGCAGCCATTGCGGCTTTAATGTGCGAAAAGCGCTTATGATGGTCCTTGCTTTTGGAAACGTAGAAAACGTGGACGGAACGGCTGAAGGAGACGGAAGAGCTCGCGAGAAAGCGAGAAGAGCAGCTGAAATTGCTGGGCCTTGTCAGCAACACGAGCGACTTGAAATCTAAGTCGATGCTGGTACGGTGTCTCAAGTTGTCGTTGGTGTCGTCGCGCGGTCCGCTGACTTCCTCCACATCTCTCTTTAGGAGCCACACTTGCTGAACCTGAACGAAGATCAGCTCATGACAGAGAAATTGCTGTATTTCCTCAACGTTGGCACCAATAAAGTAGGCCGAATGGATGCGGACGAAGAGCAAAGCATCGTGGTCGGAGGGCTCGGCATTTTGAAAGAGCACTGCGTGATCACTTGGAAAGAGAGCACTGACAGCTCAGTTGCTGCAACTTCGGCCGAACGGGAGCAAGAAAGGCAACTTGATGAACCGACCACGGAGCAAGATGTGCTCCTCGTCCGTGCGAACCCGGGGGAGAAAGTGTATATTAACGCGACAATGGTCAGTGAAGACAGCGAGGTCCAGTTCCGGCATTGTGATCGCCTGATTCTCGGCAACGCAAACGTTTTTCGGGTATGAGAAGCGATTTGGCACGGTTAACAACATTGTACTGGACCTAACAATCTACGATGGTGTCAAAAAAACCCTTCAGGTTGTGATTCCGTCGGCTCGCTCCAACAATGTTGACACTGACAAGCTCGCGAGCGAATCGCAGTTCGACTGGCAGCTCGCAATGAAGGAACTCAACAGCTCCCAGATCAAAGCCAACCTTGAGCTCGAAGAGGTAGCAGAGAGGGAGAAAGCGGAAATGGATGCCCGCGTGAAGAAGATGGAGGAAATGTACGTAAACACGAACTCGACTGCTGCTTGTAGGCTGCTTGCTCACCGCGCACGGTTTTTAGATGACAGCATGCAGCAGAAGCAGAAACTCGCAGAAGAAAAGCTTTTGAAGCAGCGCGAGGAATGGGAGCTCCAGGTCCGCGAAATGAACGAGAAGATGCGCGAAATGAACGAGAAGATGCGCGAAAAGGAAGACGAGATCAAGAACCAGATGCAGACGGAAGGAGACCTGGACAAACGCCGCCTCGCCGAGCAACTCGCGCAGCAAGAGTCGAAACTCGCAGAGGAACTGGCCAAGGCAGAGATTCTGTTTGAGAAGAAGCAGCGCGAGCTGATGGACAAGCAGCACGAGCTCGAATCGCCGCTGTAGAAGCAAATGCGCGAAGCGAAGCAATTGAGCCAGCAAAAGGACCGAGAACGCATCGAGCGCATTCGCTTCGACGACGTGCTGCTGCAAACGATCCCGCTGATCAATGAGGCCAACTCCATCAGCGAAGAACTGCAGCGACAGACTCTGTTCGCGCTCAAGCTCGTCACGTGCTGGCCAGACGTGTCCTTGCTGTCGACGCCGGACCTGACGCTAGAGGATGACGAGTGCGCGATCGCAGAATCCATTGCCGCTGACCTCAAAGTGCAAGTGAACTTCCAAGAATCTGGCACGTTCCGCAGCGTGACGCTCGATACCGAGCAGTTCCACACCAATGTGTACGTCATGCGAGAGATGTACCAAGTGTTCATCGAGAACAACCGCGCGCTGAGCGCTGTTGCTGCATGGAAAGACGCGCAAGACTCGGGTTGCGATCCATTCTACGAGCCTCCGCAGCCACAGCTCATTGGGAAGAGCTACGTCTTTCTCCGCAGCCTCGAGTTTGGCTGTAAGATCGCAGAGACCGCGCCGATCTTTGACCACCGCGGACTGACCAACGGAACGCTGAAATGCGAGATCACGCCGACAGTTTTGTCGCACGAGTGGCAGGCGCTGCAGCACAGACTCGTTGAGAGCTGTCTAGAGGATTACGCAGACGTGCACTTGCCTACGTTAGCCGATTTCATCGACTTGAACCTCCGCGTGCATATCTACGTCAACGGGCTTCGAGGAGTTCCAGGCAAGCTGTGCAAGGACGTGTATGTCGTTGTAAAATGGCGAGATGACGCGAGCAAACAAGACGAGGAGCACGCGTCCCCGCCCGCGGCTGCTCCGACAGTGGATCCTCGCATCGACTTTAGCGTTACGCTGGAGCGGAGGATCACGCCCGAGTTCGTAGCTTTTGTGCGAAATTTCCCACTCGAGTTGCCGGTGTACGGCATCGTCCCGATCAGCAACCTAAACAGCGTGGCGTCGCAAGTCATTGATCTCGTGAAAGGCGACGGCAGCAGCAATGAGACTGCCACTGACGGCATCGATGATTCCGACGGGTCTGTTGTGTTCTTTGACGTTGATGCAAGTGGGCGCAACAAATTCGCAAGCAAGACGAAAGCAGCGCGGCAGCGGCGGAATGGGAAACTGCTCAGCAGCGAAGAAGATACTGCAACCTTGCTCGAAACGTGCCGAGAGCAGCTGGCTGTGCAAGGGCGGATTCTCGCCGAAAACACTCAAGAGCTTGAGAACAAGATGAACAAGGTGGTTCGTCTGCAGCAGAGGTTGGACAGCGAGAAAGTGGAGCAAGAGAGACTGCGCGACGCGCTAGAGAGCCTTGCACGCGCGAACAAGTTGCTACAGGCAAAGCTCGAGCAGCAGATCCTAAAACAAAGCGTTGCAAAGTTCGCCCCCGACCAAAGGAAAACGACAGGCTTCACAGCTGACCCAAGCGCGGGTTCTTCCGAGGTCATGGAGGAAAGGCGTCCGCTAGCGCAGACAAGCAACGATCTAAGGCACTCGGATGAGACGCAAGACATCGACGCGCTTCGACTCCAAGAATCCCCTCAGGAGCCGCTGCTGCAGCGAGAAGTGCTCGCAGCAGCAGTGCAATGGACAAAGCTGAGCCAAACGCGATTCCAAGCCAGCGAGGCCACGGGTCTGCAAACAGGAAGTCGCCCATTGATTGTGCGTCAACGGTGGCTGCTTCGGAAGCAGCAGGTCAACAGCAGCTCACGACGGATTCAGGCGCGGTGTCGACTCGTCTCAAGCAAAAAGGGCTGTTCCATGCGGTGTTCTCGCTCCAGCACAAGAAGAAGAAGCACGGGTGTCCGGTCTCGTAAAGCAAACTGAAGCACACACAGATAAACGCAAAGTTGTTGCTGGGCCACGATCGTTATATTACAACAACATTCGAGAGCTCATGAGGCCTGCTCGCGTGTGCTTGCTCTTCCTATGAAGCACCACATCGACGAGGACACGGAAGAATCGGTCGAATCTTGAATAAATAGGCGAGCTGTACAAGCTAGCGATATTGACGACTTGGACGAGACACTTAAGGATGCGTGGACGGCACGGACGACGACCGATGGATGCTAGCGCGCAAGCGGCTGCCGAGCGCGATGGACGCTCGAAAGGACCGAGATGACGTCAGCGACTTGATCGTCTCGTGCGTGCTTTGACGGAAGCTTGATCGCTGAGACCGAAAGTCATGCAGCGTGCCGCGGTACATGCTGTTGCGCGACAAGTGCTCCACTTTGACTTCGAGGCTCGCGAGGTACGACTGGGTGCGCTCGGCGGCCTGTTCAAGCGCGGTCTCCCATCTGCGGATGATTTCCTTGTCGTTGCGGTCGTACAGGTGAAGCTCCATCTCTTCGCCGTTGGGGTCGAACACGTGGAACGCGCCGTCCATGGAGCGTCCAGATCGCTCCACGGCGATTTGGATGAGCGGGCCCGTGTTGCGTCTCATGGATTTGTGGCTGTCGCGGTACAGGAGCAGGAACTCATTGCGCAGCACAGCGAAGACCTTGATCACCGTCTGCTGGGTCTTAGGAGACTCGGGCTCGTCGAATGTAGGCTGCTGACCGGGAACCGGATCGTATCGCGCCCAGTACATCCAACCTTGCAGCCGTAGGTTCAGAGGCCGCGGAGACGCAGTCGAAGTCGAAGACACGGAGTTCGACGATGTGGGGGAGTACACCGTGTCATCCTCGCTGCTACTCGATCGGGTGAACCTGTCGCCTCGAGGGGTCGACGCTTTCGCGTACTCGCTGGTCTGGGTGGGCGTCTCGAGGCTCGTGTCTTTTTCGTGGCGCTTGTTTGAGTACGTGATATTCTTGCACCGCTGCTTGATGCGTCGAACGCGCGCAACGACGCCCGTGATCACCGCGTACCCGAAGGACATGACCATGCTGCCTCTGCGTTTTTTTTTTGTCTTCTTCTGCTTCTTGGGGAGATTTGCTTGGTCGTCCGACCCCTGCGCCGCGCCGCGCCGCGCCGTGCTTCCGCACGCGCTTTCAGAAATGACGTCGACCTCACAGGCGGAAGCTGAACCCAGCGAGCGACCAGATGAGGTCAGGGCGAGGGGAAGGGGGAGTGTCTCGTCCAACAGTGTCCAATTAACCCGCAATATGCACGGAGTGTGGTTTCAACTGCTATGCCTAGCGGGTGACCAGCAGCTCGGAGGGAACACATCGGTGCAGGATTTGTCTGTCGAAGTTTGGGAGCGGTGTGATTGCACACATTGTCGGTCTCACGTCCGAAGCAGACCTCTCTGGCACCAAACCATTGTCGATGCGCACTTTCTGAATTCTTCTGAGACGACGAGGTGTGGTTCGGCAGCTAGAGCCGAGCCATTACGTGCATAGACGCGCCGGGGATCGAGCGAGGCTGGGGGAGATGTGTGTGGGGGAGCGGATTGTGCTTCTCCAGTCGAGCGTGTGGCTCTTCGTCAGGCACGCGAACTGCAGCGCGTAGGGGTCGATGCCATACGTCGAGCTCAGGGGCGCATGCTGCAAAAAGAAGCGGCCTTCATTCGCTGTTTGATACATGCCATGTCAGTCAAGTGAGCTCATCCAGATTTAGAACACTTGCTGCGTGATGCTGGTCCACCCTCGTCAGCAATTGACGAGGACGGTGGGCAAGACCAACTCTTCTACTTCAGGCGATAATGGCGGAAAACATCAGCCAAGTCTTATAAAAACTCACTTGCTTTATCTCTGTTGCTGTTGCTTACCGAAACAGCGCCAGCTTCTACTGTCTGTCATATGAACGTTGGGAGGAGGGTCTGAAAAAGTCGCAGTCAGCCGCAGCAAATTACCTTTTTGGTGGCCTTTGCTCCAGCAATTGCGTCTTCGCTGTCTGTCTTCTTCATGCATGTCAAAGCTATCATATCGTTTCGACCAGGTCAGGGCAGTTGCATCATTGTCTGTCTATCTGCCGCTTGAACCACCCGCGAGACTCAGTCGACCGATGTGTCCGAGGTATTCCGAGTAGGAGTACGAGCCGCCATTGAAACTGGCTCGGTCTTCGACCAGTTTCCAGAAGAAACGGCCTTCGGTCGGGTCTCCTTCGCGCATGACCACCAAGTTCATGTATGGACGACGATCTTGACGGATCGCGGTCAGAATGCTGTCAACGCGGCGGCTGGTGTCATCATGCGGCGCCAAGAGCTTAACCTGGAAACGTACACCAGCATGCTTCGCATCAGTCTTTGCCCGCAAATCCATGACAGCAGGATGTAACTTACTTGACGGCAGTCAACACCATCCATGGTCGGGAATCCAAACAAACTAGTCAAAAACGCTGCAGGAGCGGAGCGGCCCACCCACAGGTGCAACGTCATCGAGTCTTCGAGCAAGAACACACCGTCACACTGCAAGCGCTCAATCGACAGGTTGATCACCGGAGGCAGCACAATTCGGTTCGCGCCAGTAATAGGCTTCTCTGGTTGGCCAAGAGCCTGCTCTTCAGGAAGAGGGAGGCCAGCCTCTGGCGGCATGTTGTGCAATGAGAACATCCGTGGGTAAATGAACACTCGCGAATCAGGAACCGGCATATTGTTGAGCTAGAAAGAACAAACATAACGCAAGATTATTAATGCGTGTCGCTTTTGATATTCGCTCCAGCACATGTTTTGTTTTTTCCTTTACATACCTGGTATTGCAAAAAGACGCGCTCATCTGGATTGAGGTCGGTACCGCCGCGAAGAGCCGAGTTTTTGAGCAATGACATCTAGCATAATGGCATATAAGTTCCCGTCAAAAGGTGTAGCCAGAATAAGAATAGCGCATGCCCAGGCATGTACTTACGACGTATAATGGAAGAAGCTGCAGCGATTCTGGCAACTGCACTTGGTATCCACCTCCTTGCTTGTTGGCACCATACGCTCCCGAGTTTCTGTACGCGCGAACGATGTCGGCACACTGGTTTTGAAGTCGCAAACGGCCGCTATCTAATCCTGTCTTCAGTGCCACTTCTAAGGCGTTCTTTGCTATGATATTGCAAAGCGCGTCCTGGTCCACCGAGCGGAAAACCTCTGCAAACACTGCATAACAAAAACAGAAGTTGTGAGCAATCCACCAACCATCAACTCCTCTCTGAGCAAAACGTACGTTTGGTGACAGGAATGCAGAGTGTGTGAACACGAATACGACGTTCTCCGCCAGAGTTCGTGTAGAGCAATGCCGCCTGAACGGAAATTGTTGTCGAGCTCAGCAACGCATCACTGTGCGTAATCTCAATGGCAAACGTCGAGTCAGCATGGCACGTCGGCAGAGCCAAAAGGTCGGGGCCGCGAAGGAACATGTTGCCGTAAAAGTTCGCGAGGCGCATGCCCTTCGTGCAGCGAACACGCATAACGGCTTCCCAGCCAGTTTCTCGAACGAGGCAATGGGCAAGTTCGCTCTTGAACTTTTCGCCATCCTTTTCAACCGTGAAAGCTGGGTAGTAGTACACTTGACCAGCCGAGAATTTCGACAAGGCACCTATACAAAAGATTTGTTAGTTACAACAACATCGACAAAAAATGGACCTTGGCTCGCTTCTTACCAATCGTGGCGATATCTTGGTATTGCGAAGAAAAAAGGAAAGTGTCAACACTGACTTGCTGTCTGCAGAAGTCGATTGCGTTCGAGCGGTAGAACCTGAAGTAGCACAAAGCAACCCACAACGTTAACTAACAGCACACATAATGTGCAGACATCGACCAGAGCTCCTTACGTGTCAGTCGGATTCAACAAGGTTTGCTCCTTGTCCGTTCCAAGCATGCGAGGGTTCTCGCGGTTGCGAAGCGCTCCTTGTCCCGTCGATGGAAGCGACGATTGGAACACGAGCATCTTACCACCAATCGAAGACTGTGTACGGCAATGAAAGAGTTCAGAGAAGGATGGTCAGTTGCAAGACATCACAGCACAAAACAGCGTGAAGGTACGCACCATCAACTTGAACGCAACGCGGATGGCTGGGCCCATAGCGGTTTCAGCAGACCGAGCATTTTGGTGGATCACTGGGAGGGTATCCAGCAACGTCTCAACAATCTCACGCGAATCGCTCAAGTTGACCAGGAGCTCATCTGGAATAGGAATGAACAACTCGTCGAGGTCTGCGATCACCATCATTTGCGGGGCCTTCAGCGTCGACTTCAGGTTGTAGAAGTGAATCGAGCTGTCGCACGTCACGAAACCAACGCGAGTGCGAGGCGCGCCAGGAAGGTTGTCGAGTTGCTCGCGGATCGTTTGAACAGTGATTTGCACTGCTCCGGATTGCACAGCCGTCGCTGAAACATCAATCACGAACATATAGCATGGAGGCTGCGGTGGGCGCATCATGTACTCCGAAGGTGCAACGATTTCCACGCTTCCCGTGTTCAATTCAGGACGCTGTAAAGTATCAAATGACCACCAAAAGGTCAGCGCATGAATTGTGTGGCAGCATTGTGATAGTACGTACCTCTGCGCGATCCTGGCGCTGCTGGCTAGCGTTGAGGTGGCAAAAGTAGGAGCTCGCAACGTCGTTCGACACGCCACACAGGTTGCATCGCCAGCGTCGTCCGTTGTCAACCCATTGAACAAACGGGTTGACGTACGTTCGGCAGTGACGGCAACGAACAACTCCACTCGGACCGAAGTTCACAACATCCAGTTCTTCGTTATCCTCTGGAGGTGCCAATGGGCGAATGATCACGCCGATCGTGAGACCCGACTTGTTGGCGTGGTCTTGCGAGTGCGGGATCGCGTTGACCGTCATGCGCATGAAACGAGAATCCGCTTGCGACGCCATCAGTTCGTCCGAGATGGGAGATTGCTGCATAGGTTGACCTTGTTGACCATATCCGCCATCTGCATATTTCAAGACGCCAACAAGCACAAACAGAGACGATCAACATCAGTCGCTTGCCAAAAAACAATCACCTATAAAAGCATCGTGCGTACCCATCATGTCCGCTGGCTGCTGGAAATTGCCACTCGGTGGAACAGCATAGTTCGGACCCGGAGGGAGCTGCTGGTTCATCATTTGGCCAGGACCGTTCATTGCGCCTGGACCAGGAGGGCCACCACGAGCAGGTCCGACGGCTCCCATTGGCGCAGAAGGTCCTCCCATCGGTGGCGCGCCCGCAGCTGGAGGAGGAGCGCCGAGCCCCATTTGCGAAAACTGCGCGTTGAGATTGCTCGCATTCGGAGGGCCCGTAGGAGGACCGCGCAAGCCCATGGCTTGAGGAGGACCACCAAGCTGCGCTCCAGGACCTGGAGGACCGCGAGTCATCGGGGACGGCGCCGCGCCTGCAGATGGAGGACCACTCATCATCGGAGGTGGTCCACGGTTGAGCCCAGGAGCACCCGCTGGTTGGAATCCGCCTGTCGGTTGCGACATCGGAGGACCCTGACGTCCTGGGAATCCAGGCGCAGCACCTCCTCCGGGTGGCACATTGAACTGTGGCGGCGCGTTGAACTGCGGTGGCGCATTAAACTGCGGAGGCGCACCTCCAGGTTGGCTTTGCGGGCCGCTTGGGTAGCCTCCCATCGCTGGCGCTCCGAGTTGCGGCCCACTTGCTGGCCCGCTGGACACCGGCCCTCCGAATCCGCGCGGAGGACCTCCCATCATCATCTGCGGGGGGCGGACGTTCATGCCCGGGTTCGCTGGCGGCGCACCGAAGCCACCTGGCGGTCCTCCCGACGCCAATGGCGGTCCTTGCTGCTGGTACGGTGCGTTCACCTGCTGCTGCTGCGCGGGGTTGAACGGGCGGAATGAATTCGAGAGCGGCGCCTGCGGACGCGCGTTCGGCTGCGCCGGCGGGCCGCCGTACGGCTGATAAGGCGGGTTGTTCATCGTTCGCACACTGGCTGACGCTCCGCGACGCTGGCCTGCGGGGGGACACGCGGCATGTGCACAGAGGGAGAAAGCAGGTCAGTCTTCTAGGCACACTATCAACGCTCGCATACAGATCCACGCACTCGGCCTCTCGCTTGCTGCCACGTTTAAGATACTCACG
>JAADVP010001182.1:0-10237 GCA_023335675.1 Globisporangium solare | reverse complement strand
ACAGTTACACACTACACAATATAACCTGACCGTCACGTACAATAATTTGAAGTCTACAGTGGCCATTGGGTACACGGACTGGCCTGATCACACAAGACTAGTGAGCACGCAGTTGAATTTTGCGGGGTTAGCATATAAATCAATGCACACCAGACCTGAATTCAGAGTGTATATTTTGTCGTATAGTATACGTGATTGGTCTGTTTTTATTTTCCAATCTTTTTGTATATTTTTTACTTTTGAATCTTTCTGTGTATTTTTTATTTTTGAATCTTTTGTGTATTTTTTTACTTTTAATTTATTCTGGTGTATATTTTATATTCCCTTTTCAAAACTATTGCAATAAATCTGCTGCCAGATGAATAGACACTAACTTAAACCAGTTGAGCGCCTGGACTTTCCACTGATACTCTCCACAGTTTGGATTCAAAAAAATAACTTAATCCAGTTTCCATACACTAACCTAAACCAGTTTGATATCAACAACCCTCCCGTTTCCCGCCAACAGCAGCAACGAACGCGACATGGACACCGATGCGGACCAGGTCGGCGGCGTGGGCGTCGCGAACGTGAACGCCGCGACATTCGAGGCGCGCGCCAAGGAGTACCAGGCGGCGTTCCGCAGCTTCCTGGACGCGTGCTACGGGTCCGACGTGGCGCAGCTGCAGCACTCGCTGCTCGGCGGAGGCGCGACGACGACGATAACGACGACGGTCGCACTCGCCCATGCGCAGCCGAGCGACGCGCAGCAGCAGAGCTTCGCGTTCTCGCTGCGCGTCTGCGCACAGGTGCTGCTCGACTTCAACCCGAGCCTGGGCACGCTGCTGTTCCGCCACCCGGACCAGTTCCTGCCGCTCTTCCACGCCGCGCTGGCGCAACAAGTGACTGCCGCGGCCACGGTGCTGCCGTCGGCGGCGCGCCGTCTGTCGAGCGAGTTGGCGGGGCCACAGGGCTTTGCGGCAGTGCCGCTCAAGGTGCAGCAGAAGCTCAAAGTGCGCATCGAATTCCTGCCGCCAGTCAACCCGCTGCGCAAGGCCACGATCTCGACCATCCGCTCCAACGACGTCAAGCAGCTCATCCAGATCGCTGGCACCGTCGTGCGCACCGGCATGGTATCGTCAGCATGCGCACCGCCCGTTCGTTCGTTCGTTGCGGTCCTTCTGGTATCAAACGCTAAGCTCGACTCGTGTGCGCGTGTGTAGATCAAAATGCAGGAGACGTCGCGCGAGTACCAGTGCAGCAACTCGCGGTGCCAGTACCGCTTCCTGGTCAACTCGGACCCCGAGCAGGGCAACATCCTCGAGATCCCGGTACTTCTTGACCCCACGACTTTTGTACACGGTTGATACCGGGCTGATACTTTACTCCCCTCTGATGATGACTATGTAGAAAGTGTGTCCGTCGGAAGGCAGCAAGCCGTGCAAGTCGACGCAGTTCGACGTCGTCGAGGGCTCGCGCGTGGTGTCGGACCACCAGGTGATCAAGATCCAGGAGCAGGCCTCGAAGCTCGGCGTCGGCTCGATCCCGCGGTCCATCCTCGTGGTGCTCGAGGACGACCTCGTGGACTCGGTCAAGGCGGGTGACCACGTCGTGGTTGTCGGGATTCTCATGCGCTGCTGGCGGCCGTGCATCAAGGACATTCAGTGCGACCTCGAGACGATCGTCAAGGCCAACAGCATCCGCATCAAGAATGCCACGTCGGCGCACGTGCTCGTGACCGAAGAGCTCAAGAAGGAGTTTGCGCACTTCTGGCACGTCACGCACGCGCGCGAGCCGATGCGCGGCCGCAACGAGATCGTGGCGAGCATCTGCCCCAAGGTATATGGGCTATTTATTGTCAAGTTGGGCGTGGCGCTGACAGTCATCGGCGGCTGCAGCCACGTGAACGAGACCGGGATGAAGACTCGCGGCGAGCCGCACATGCTGCTAATCGGCGATCCGGGGACGGGCAAGTCGCAGTTTCTGCGGTTCACAGCGGAGCTGAGTCCGCGATCCGTGCTCACGACGGGCATCGGCACCACGAGCGCGGGCCTCACGTGCACAGCCGTGAAGGACGGCGGCGAGTGGATGCTCGAAGCTGGCGCGCTCGTACTCGCTGACCGAGGCGTGTGCTGCATCGACGAGTTCAGCAGCATCCGCAGCAACGACCGCACGTCGATCCACGAAGCCATGGAACAGCAGACGCTGAGTGTCGCGAAGGCCGGACTCGTGTGTAAGCTGAATGCGCGGACGACGATCTTTGCGGTGACGAACCCGAAGGGACGATACGACCCGAACGCTGACGTGTCGGTGAACACAGCGATCGGGAGTCCGCTGCTCAGTCGCTTCGACCTGATCCTCGTGCTGCTCGATCGCATGAATGCGAACTGGGACGAGGTCGTGTCGTCGTTCATTTTGCAGCAATCCACGGGACAGGGAGGCGGCGACCACGTCAAGCAGCAGGAAAAAGCCGCGGCGCGAGACAGAGCAGGCAACGATGACGCCAAGAAGCACGCGAAGGACGACGACCTGCTGTGGTCGATCCCAAAGCTGCAGGCGTACATCTGCTACGTGAAAGACAAGTACCAGCCGCAGTTATCGCGCAGCGCGATGACGATTCTGCAGCGGTACTACCAGCTGCAGCGGTCGTCCGATACCCGAAGCGCAGCGCGGACGACGATCCGATTGCTCGAGAGTCTGACGCGGTTGGCGCAGGCGCATGCGCGGCTCATGTGCCACGACGATGTCCAGGTGATGGACGCTGTCGTCGCGGTGTTTGTCATGGAGGTGAGCAAGGCGACGGACAACTGCTCGACGATGCTCGAAGGCGGGCTCGAGTCGGTGCTGCATTCGGATTTCGCCGACGATCCCTCGGCCGAGTATGCGCTGCAGGAGAGAATGGTGCTCGAGCACCTTGGCCTGGCTGAGTTTGCGACGTGCCAGTCCTCTTCGAGTCAGTATGCTCAGGCTTCTCGGAGTCAGCAGCAGCAGCAGCAGTATCGGCAAAGCCAGCGAAGCCAATGCACCGACCAAGAGTGTCCACCGTTTGCCGCGGTGTCTATGCAAGAGAGTCGCCCGCGACGAGATGTTGCTGTTCCTCCGAAGCGATGGCAATCAGGAGCGGAGCCAGACCACAGTTTCCAAGCAGCTGTGAAGCGGCATCGCGGCGGCGACACGTTGTCGCAACCATCGCAGCCGCAGCAAAGTGTAACGACGACGACGTGGAGCCAGCGCCTGAGCGGCCTGACGCGTCCACGCAACGACAATGACAACGACGATGACGATGATGATGCGGGCGGCAGCCAGCGCCCTCGGTCCTCAGTTAGCAAGTGGAGTCAGCAGAGCAGCAGCAGTCAATCCGTGACGAGCCGATGGCGAAAGTGAGTGCGTGTTGACAATGAGAACGAACGCGGCCTAGTACCCAGATCTCTGCTTTGCTTTGTCTTCATACGTGTCACTCTCTATGGGTCTCTTGTGCTGCTGCGTGAGGATTGTTCTTCGCATCCACTAAATATGAAGCAGCGCGTACTGCAAGTGCACGTTGTGCTTGGCTTCGAACTGGTTAATCGCGCCGATGATCCCGTCGTCGAGGTCGCGCAGCACGTCAATCTGTCCAAACGTATCAAAAACACAGCAGCGCCATACATGAGCACCATTATTGGCCGCCACCTTGTCCAAAACTGCGCACGCAAAATGCGCACGTACCGCTTGACAGAGCTCGAGCGCGAGCGAGCCGCCGATCTTGGCGTGCTCGGGCGTGTCCTTGGTGTCGAGACAGAGCAGGTGCAGCGGCTGCCAGTCGCCGTTGCCCACGCGCAGCTGCAGGTCCTCGAGCACGATCTCGAAGATGCGGTCGTCGAAGCAGAGCACGACGTTGAGCTCCTGGAGCTCGCGCACGCTCAGGTCCTGCCACCGCTGCGGACACCTCTTGGTCACGATGTCGCGCTCGAGCATCGCCAGCACGCCATTGCGCCGGAACCTGGCGCGGCCACCATTTAGATATTTGTATATATACACACATAGAGAGAGAGAGAGAGAGAGAGAGAGAGAGAATGGCTGGGACGTACAGGTCGGCGTTCTCGGCCTTGAGCTGCTGGTGCATGGTCTCGTAGGGCGTGAAGAACTCGAAGATGCGCGGTTCGTAGCGCGACGGGCCCGGGAAGCGCACCTTGTTGCCGGCGCCGAAGGAGCACACGCGCATCCCCGCGGCGTGCAGGTGGTCGTGCGCCTCCGTGCTGCGGTTCACGTTGTTGGCGCACAGCATCGCGAACATGGGCCGCGCCGCCATGGTCATTAACGTGCTCGCTCGTATTATATAGTGCGCGTGTTGTCTTGGAGGAAGGCGGTAAAGTGCGCTTTATCAAGTGAGCGAGGACGCGGGATGTGTAAGTTGATTGTGCTTTAAATTAATACGTTCACGGTAAAACCGCACAAATATTATCAAATGGTTTTGTTCACTCAAAAAGAGCGTCTTTTGGCAACAGCAATGCAAATAAAACTTGCAACCACCCAAACACCCACCTATCCAGGATTCCGTGCCGTGTTGAACGTGAATCCACCTGAACTGACCATCACTCCGTTGCAACAAAGGTTTCGTGTGTGGGATGCCCTATTTCTGCATTTGCGCCCTCTCCTCCACAATAAAATCAACAAAAAAGTCCCCATGCTGCTGCGCACACTCCGCCACTCGCTTCCAACAGGCCGCTTGCCGCATTTGCCAAAGCGTAACCTTCGCGCTCTGCCCATTGCCGCGCTCCGGACCCGCAATATGTCGTCGAGCTCCCAGTCGCTGGCCGACGTGTTCGCGCAGAAGCTCGCGCTCGGCAAGACGCTGCCGCCGCTCAGCGACAACGCGGCCAAGCTCGAGATGTACGCGCTCTTCAAGCAGGCGAACGCCGGCAAGAACACCACGCCCAAGCCCGGCATGCTCGACTTTGTCGTACGTGTGTTTTTACTTTGTTTGTTATTTATTTATCACGCGTTTCGTTTACTGTACACTGCAAGCAAGTGGGTTGTTGCGCATGTGGGTGTGTTTGCTGACACGAAGGATTTGCGTGCGTATGTCGCTGCAATTATTGTGCCTAATTTAGGGCAAAGCCAAGTGGGAGGCGTGGTCCAAGCTCGGCGACATGTCCAAGGACGAGGCCATGACCAAGTACATCGCGATCATCGACGACCTGGCCGCGCAGCACGGCGTGAGCGGTGCCAGCGACACCGCTGTTGCTGCCGCGAAGGCGCCCGTCAGCGCCTCGGAGGACCTGCTCGTGAGCGTCTCGTGCGTGGCGCTGCGTCTGGAATCGAGTGCTTATGGTCCGTGGCCCGCGCAGCGACTGACTGACAGATTGATCTGTTTGTGTGTTCACAGAGAAAGCGGGCTGCTGACGCTGCAGTTGAACCGCCCGGCGCGGTACAATGCGCTGAACCGCGAGATGTACGACGCGATCACGCAGGCGCTCGAGAGCTCCAAGTCGCAGAACCACGTCAAGGCCGTGCTGCTCAAGTCGACAGGCGCGATGTTCTCGAGCGGCAACGACCTCTCGATGTTCACGGACAACCCGAGCGGCGTGTCCTTTGAGGAGATGGCCGACGCCGGCGCGGTCCTGCTCGAGAACTTCGTGAACGCGTTCCTGACGTACCCAAAGCCGATCGTGGCGGCCGTGCAGGGCCCTGCCGTCGGCATCGCCGCGACGTTGCTGGCGCTCTGTGACCTGGTGTACGTCTCGGAGACCGTGACACTGCACACGCCGTTCACGGCGCTGGGCCAGACCCCGGAGGCGTGCTCGTCCGTGCTTTTCCCCAAGATCATGGGCCCCGCGCAGGCGAACGCGATGCTGCTGCTCGGCGAGAAGCTCAGCGCCAAGGACGCCGTCAACAGCGGCCTCGCCACCGCTGCGTTCGGCGTCGCCGAGTTCGACCAGCAAGTGCAGGAAAAAGTCGAGTACGTGGCTGATTGCTTTGCGTGTGTGTGCGGTACTCGAACGAGCTGATGGGGATTGCTGGTAGTTAACACCTTTTTGTTCTGTTCTGTGCGCTCTCGCTTGTCTTTTTCCACCGCAGTCTGCTGCTGTCGCGGTATCCGATCTCGATGAAGCAGTCGAAGGCGCTCGTGCGTTCGCCCGAGTTGATCAAGGAGCTTCAGGCCGTGAACCATCGCGAGTGCCAGACGCTCAAGAAGATGTGGCTCGGCTCCGAGTGCATGGACGCCGTCCTCAAGTTCCAGTCCCGCAAGAAGTGAGTACTCAGTTGATGAAAAAAAACACACACACGCAAACGCTAGTGCGGCGCTACCGCCGCCAGTATCAAATGGAATATGTACGAGAGAAAAAGAAATCAACACGTTTATCACCAGAAGCTCGTCGTCATGGATGGCAAGTGGTGCCGCTTTCATAAAATGGATCTGTGCGTGTGCGTCAATGTCTCTTTCTCTCTATACGAATCGGAGCGGATCGAGCGCTGGCATCGTCTCTAAAACCACGACGACAGGCGCTTCGAGCTGCCCACGGTCTTCTGTCGCTCCGGCTCCGTTTTCTCCTTGGCACCCTTCTTCTCCCCATCGTCGTTCGTTGACTCATCTGTCGAAATGGGCGTCTGCTTCACTGCCACCACCGATGTTGCTTGCACTACTGTCACTGGAGCTGCAGGCGGCGCCACAGCGCCAGGATGCACGTGACCAGGGACCTTGTACTTGCATAGAACGCATTCCACAACGGCTACCACTGGTGCTTGCGGTGGACTCTCAACGATACTCTCGTGGACTTTGACGACAGCAGATGGAGCTTCGGCTGGAGTTAACGATGCAGCTGGACGTGGTTCGCTTACAGAAGCAGCCTTCGTGTCTTCGGCTGTTTCGTCCGGTTCTTCCGCCATGGACGCTAATCGCGCGCGGCCATCACGCCGCTGCAGCGTTTTGCTTCGACGGACTCGAACGGGCTTCTTGGCTCCTGTCAAAGGGGTCGCGCTGCCATTTGCAATCGTCGACGCGGACGACTCGAGCACTTCGATCGCCGCATCCGTCAGCTCTCTGCTGTCCGAGACGTCGTTCAGCACCGCCATGGTCACGCGGCGCATGAGCGTCGACTGTCTCCGCTGCGCAGCAGTCACCGTCGATGCCGGGGCCGCGCCATTCGAAAGCTGTGGCGAGTCCAGGTTGTCGTCGCCGTTTTTGGGGCCAATCCCCCCCTCTGTCGTGCCGTTCAGTCCCGAAGTCGCCACTGCTGCTGCTTTTCCTGCAAAGCCATTGTGGAAGAGATACCGCAACGCGCGCGTCTGCTCGCCGACCACGGGACGAAGCTTCAACGTGCTCTCCAGCAGCATCGCCGACGTCGTGCCATCGATCCGGAACTCCCGAAGCGACTGCGGATGGCGAGGCTTGGCAGCTGCGTCGCTGCTGCCGTTCGATTCAATTGGAACAAACGGCGCTTTCTGGGAGCACACCCGGAGCTGTTCGTGGAGCAGCTGGGTGTACTCACAGCTCTGTTTATCGACACTCGCGCTGCTACTAGCCGAAGCACGTGCGCCTTCTGCTGCTGCTGCCTTGGCGACCGCGAGCTCAAACACGAATGCGGGGTTGATGGCGTCGTAGTCGTGCGTGCACGCCGACGCGTTCATGTAGGTCGTCGTGCCGTCGAAGCTCGAGCCGTAGCCCTCGTGGACGTGGCCAAAGACGTGGAACTGCGGGCGGATCCGCTGCGTCACCTCGCACAAGAGCTCCTCACAGCCCACGTGCATGCACCCGACACGGTCGCCGCGGCCGTAGGGCGGCGTGTGCGTCACGAGCACGTCCGTGTCGTTCGGGATGCGCTGCCACTTTTCGCGGAGCTTCTCGCCGCGCGGCAGGTTGAACGCCCAGTTGCAGAACTCGGGCTGCCACGGCGTGCTACATGAGAGCAGACATGGATGGGGGGGTTACGCTGCTGCGGGTCGGTTGACAAGTTGACAAGGGGGTACGCTTGCTTGCTTGCGTGTGTGTGTGTGCGTGCATGTGTGTGCCCATTTGCCAGCAAGCAAGTGCTGTCAAATGGCGTCAAGATGCAAACAGTGCGTACCCGTAGAACTTGAAGCCGTCGATGAGCACGCTCTGGTCTTCGAGGTACAAGCCATTCGTCAGCAATGCGCGTACCTCGTCGGGGTCTGCAAAATGCAGCACAGCAAGCAACAATGCACATTGTTGAGCATCTCGTTCTTCCGACAACAATAGCATTGTGTGGAAAGCACCAGCATGCACGCACCGTACTGCTGGGCATGGCCGTATTGCTGCCAGTTGAATGGGTAGAACGCGCGGTCGAACGTCGACTCGTGGTTGCCCGCGATCACGAGCTTGTACCTGTGCGGCAGTTTGCCCAGAAACTCGTTGAACGCAAGCACCTGCAACAAGCGTAACCCACACACATGCATGCACACATCAGTTGCAGAAAGGGTTACACACACATGCTTCGCGCACATATAAACACACAAACAAACTCGAACCTCGTCGCGGTCGCCCGTGTCCGTGAAATCGCCCGCGTGGATGAGCACGTCGCCGTCCGGAATGCGCTCCACGGCGTGCAGCGCATCATGCAGCCCGTGCGTGTCCGAGATGCACACGACGCGCATGACTTCCCGCCGCTCCTCAGCCAGAAAAAAAAAGTTTTTATTATTATTATTTTAGCGAAAAAAGGCAAGTTACGCGGGTTACGCAGCCTGCAGCATGTTTGTGTAGCCTTCGTCTTACAGAGGGTTACGATTCGTAACGGCTCCAAATTTGCCTCGATAAGAAGAACCCATGCTGTGGGTTACGACGTAGCCGAAGTACTTCGCCTGCCCTCGACTAGAACGACCACCACAGTAGAAGACAAGTTGGCTCTTGTCTCGGAGGCCTGATCCAGATCCTGATCCTGAGATCGAACTCGCTTCGTGCCTAAGGAGTCTCGCCACCCGAGCTACTGCTTATCGCAACGACAGCTCCAGTTTCCTATCGACTTTCCATTTGCCTAAGCTGCCATTCGCTGAGACGCCCGCCAACTCGATCTGAGACTTTCGCAGCTCAGCAGACGTCACTCGATGGTGCTGGCTGACTTTGGGGAGCTGTGAGGTCGGACCTAATCGCAGGATCGATCGGCTGGTAGTCGACGTAGCACGACGACACGTTGATGCCACCCATAGCTTTAAAGCGTTAGCAGAGCCCATTTATAGCTCTGAAGCTCTAGAAGAACCCATTTATAGCCCCACTGCCGCGTCTCAAAAAATAGCCGAAGCACGACCTCGGCAGCGCCAACAAACAAAAACTCGCGTCGGTCGACATTATCCAACAAGCAGAACTGCCCAAGCGCAAGCAAAGTCGATGCGTATCGCCCCTGTTGTTTGCACAGCGGCGGATCCTTCGTTCCCACCGGCTGATGCCAAGCCGAACGCGAGTTCTGTTGGCGGCAAAAGCGATCGACGCAATCAAGGCTGCCGAGCACGACGCACGCGTCGCTTTTACGAACTGGCACTCCGCGTGGTTGTGCTCGTGTGCCTCCTGTGGACGCTGTGGCTCATCTTGCTCACGATCCACCCAAACGACACGATCAACCGCATCATGGGCACGGAAACGTACGGCGACGGCGCATTCTGGTTGATGGTTGAGCCGCCGTTGTCCTTGATCCTGTTCGGGGTTGCTGGGCTAGCGTGTGTGCTCGCTGGGTTCGTGTCTATTGCACTTGAAGATGTGAAGATATCGAGGTATTTCTCCGCCCAGCGGTCCTCATCGAGGGTTATGTCCGTCACAAACCGGCTCAAAATGGTGACGGCTAGCGTCAAAGGTTTGATCAGAGCGATCGCAGATCAGCAACGAAGATCTACCATCAAACAGGCGCTGGCTCGACTCGTCCTCGAGATGGCACGCCAAGACAGCAGCGCGCGGAGATTCATTGCGAGTCCATGACATCCCAGCCGCCCGTTTTGGTTCTTTTCATATTTATTGAATCCCGTATTCTTCTCTGTGTAGAACGTGGCGTTCAAGGTCATCGACGTCGTTGTTCACATTACCCAGCTCTCTCTGATTTTGGAGCGAGGATTTCCCACAGTCCTCGTCGCGGTGTTCACAGTGGTTCTCGTCATGAACGCCATCACGTCTGCTGTCTTATTTTCCAGCGCAGCGATCGAACGGGGTTACGCGAGATGCTTTCCAATGTAGTGTACATGCAAAACAACTACAGCCATTGTAGAGCCACCAGCAAGGTTCCTTCGCTGGACGTGTAACCTTGGGCGTATGTGCTCCCGTGCATCTGGCTGTAGGTTT
>JAADVP010001181.1:0-10240 GCA_023335675.1 Globisporangium solare | reverse complement strand
CCCCCCCCCCCCTCGTGCGTCCACTTTAAGACGAAAGAGAGAAAGCGATAGACTTGCGAGAACAGTGGAGGCTGTCGGTCGTCGCGCCACCACAGCTACCCATTTAGAAGCTTCTGAAGCACCACACTGAGACCTTCACGCGCACTCTACGGTCTCACATAGAGATTATGTTTTTTTGTACATGGTTTGCTGCCTATCACGACTCGAAAATTATAATAATGTGACCTTGTGCGTCCATCTTCTTCTACTTCTAGCATGAGACTTGCACCGTAGCGCCCGGGATCCGGTTGATCGAGTACAGACATCCCTGCAGGAAAAGCCCGACGCAGTCCGCGAGCATGACGCCGAACGTGTCTCCCACGGACGCGGCGCTGAGCGCAAACTCGACGTGGCTTGGCGCCACTTCCCTCGACAGCAGAGTGAACGCATTCACGTACACGCCACCGCCGAGCAGCCCCGCCACAAAGCAGAGCGCCACGAGCAGCGACCAGTTGTACAGCACATGGTACGCCGACACCAGCGTGAAGAGCACGAGCAGCGCCGTCTGCAGCAGCGGCATGAGATAGAGCACGGGGCGCGTGGCCTGGAAGAGCATGCCCGAGGACCGCGAGAGGAACACGCCGCTCTGATACGCCATGCCCGCCGCCGAGTAGAACCGCGACCGCGCTGCCTCACTCGACACGGGGAACCCGACCGTCGACCACACGCCGGTCTGCATGGTGTACTCTGCGAAGTAGACCACCACGAGCGGCACCATGTACGGCGCGAGCGTGAGCGTGAAGCGCAGTTTCTCACGGACCGTCATCCTCGCCGTCGGTCGCGTCACACTGCCGTCTTCATCTTCCTCCAGGATCTTCTTGTGCTGCTTGGAACGCAGCTGTTCATCGTCGCTCGGGATCGCCAGGTAGTTCGAGCGCCACTGCTGCGCGGGCGGCAGGTGCGCCGTGTCCAGCAGCAGCGTGAACAGTAGCACGTACGAGAGCGGGAAGAGCGCGGCCGCGAGCAGCAGCGTCGTCGAGAAGCTGTAGCCGAGCCAGAGGTGGAAGACCGCGACCCACGCGTAGCCGCCGACGCCCGCGAGCCCCGTGCCGCTCGACCAGCACGTGAGGCACCGCTGGCTGTCGTAGAACGACGCCAGGGCGAGGAACGACGCCTCCATCATGCCGGACTGCAGCCCCGAGAACGCGACACCCAGCAGCTGCCACGCGAGCGAGTGCGCGCCACGCGCGACGACCACGAAGCTCAGCAGCATCCAGAGCGCGCCGAGAAACGTGCGGTGGCGGTACGAGACCCACTGGAACCAGTACGGACCCGACAGCTTGACGGCGAGCGCCGGGAAGATGTCGAAGAAGTAGACGAGCCCCACGCCGCCCGCCGCGATCTCCTGCGCGCCCGCGATCATCACCACGTACCCGATGTTGTTGACGAAGCCCAGCACCCAGAACGCCACGAGGTTGCGCGCGCGCTCGCGGCGGCGGTGGCGGCCGCCACTACCGCAGTCCATTACTGTTATGCCACGGAGGGAGGAGATCAGCAAGGGAGGAAGACGATCGCCTCCTCTCCCTGTTCAACCACTGTTGTGTATATTGGATATGACAGGGTATGACAATTTCGGTCAGAGTCACTGGGATAATTTCTATGATGTTCGCATGCTTTAAACAATCGAATCCGATCTTATTTGGAAGGGTATCGAAAAACGAACTTATTCTGCATAGACAAAGCGAACTTCTGTGAACTCATTTGCGCTGTTGTTGTGTACTGCACTGTACTAGGGACATTGAGTGATGGTTGACCAGCTGGGAGTAAGAATGTTACTTGATCTCTGTGTTTCGTTCCGCACTAATCGAAGAACTTTTATTTTTATATCTCTCACGCACTTTATACACCTATAAACCTCAAACAGTTTATAGACGTGAAGTTCGCATTATATGCGCTTTGAGTTGGTCGAGACCACAGCAGCACACCGAATTGTCTTGCTGCGTTCTTGAAGCTCAGGAGCTCTCTGTAAATGCTCCGTATCATTCGTCAACCAATAATTCATCGCAATGGGGTACAAGGCGTCCAACTGTAGTAGGTAAAAGAACATACGTACCCAAGACGGCTTCATCCACAGTAGACTGGCGCATTCGTGCACGAAAGAAGAAACAGCGAGTTTCTCAGGGATCGCTTCGATGCCGATCTTGCCTCACGCACGGCTGGCTACTCGTCTGGATCGTCACGCCGTCCAGCGCACTTTCGGAGGCATACAACTAGTCGACGGAAGGCTTCAGCTCGCTAGCTTCGATAGGTTTCGTGAGCTTCGCCAGATCTGGCGCACGCGGCTTGCATCGCACTTCAATGGAGTTGGCGTCGGGGGGCACGGCTGGGTTATCTTGCCCCGTGATGGTGAGAGGCTTGTCCGAGCGTGGCTTCAGGGTGATTTGCGTGGCGTCGTTCCACTCACTCAACTCGAAGACGCTGTCGTAACGCACGCTGCGGACGACAGGTGCTTTCCATCCCCTGTATCTGTCTCGAAACGTTTCTGCTAGTCACTCGCTCATTTGACCCGATACAAAAACGGATGCCTAGGCGCAAGCGTCTCGTTGGACCCCCACATTTGCGCCTCGACGACTCTTGTGTGGCTTCTTCCCTCGTTCCACTGGTCCACTGACAACACCCGCTGAATAAAAAAAAAAGCACAACAATCCACAAGCAAACAGACTTCCACACAAACGTGTCCGAAGCCTGTGTGGCAGGCACGAAGAGAAAGAGAGAGTGTAGAATAAGTAGGTTGGGTACATGTTCAATCGTTCGATTGTGCGTCCTCCGTGCTATGTCGCTGATAAAAGGCAGCAACTGTCAGTGCTCAGGAGTTCTTCTCGTCGGGGGTCGGCCATAAAGTAGATTAGTCGTCGTCGGCGTACAGCGACGACTTGGAGAGCAGCACGGGCATCTGGAAGGGCAGACCCGCCGCGATGCGGCTCTCAATGTCCATCGCGTCCACGCGAAACTGCAGCCATCTGGACAAACAACAACAAGCAAACCAACCGCGGTCAGCACGCCTGACAGAACCACATCATACATACGGCTAAAAACACACATAACGTACTCTTTCACGGCCAGCGCCGAGTACGGCAGCAGGGTGTCGGAGATGGCCTCGGCGGCGTCGTGCTTGCCCGCGAGCGACTCGAGCTTGCCCGTCACCTCGGCCACGTCCATCTGCGAGAGCTGCTCGTCGGGTTTCTTCACGGCGGTCTCGGCCGTCGCGTTCTGCGTGAGCACTTCGATCCACTCACGCTGGTCCTCGTACGTGGGTGCGCAGAGCGTGAACTTCTGGTACCCGCTGTCGACCTGGAAGCAATTAAATAACACGACGCGCGAGCCCTGCGACTGGTCGATCTGGTTTGCGAGCTCCGTCACGACGCTCCCGATCACGTTGATCTCTCGCTTGATCGGCCCGTTCTCGGTGTCCGCGTACCCCAGTTTGTTGTTTTGCAGCGAAAAGAACTTCTGCTTCCATGTGTTCTTGTAGATGAAGCCTTGCTTGAGCAGCACGCCCTTCTTCTTCCACGTCGCCTTGAGTGGCTGCTTGGTGCGCAGCAGACCGCCGTCGTGCGCTTGCTGGTCGATGTATTTCTTCGCGGCCGCGTAAATGGACTCCAGCAACTGGTTGAACTGCAGTTGAATGTGCGGGTCCATCTTTGGCTGCGGCTGCAGCGGGAGCTTGTTGAAATCTTCCGAGATGCTGCGCGTCTTGCGGTCCGAGAAGCTGTTGCTGAAGCTGTTGCCCGACGTCGGTGTGCTGTTGCCGCTGCTGCTGACCGCGCGATTGCTCGGCGACGAGATCGTCAAAGAGAGTCCCGAGCCTGTTGAGCGCGGCGACGGCGCTGGAGACGATCGAGGCGACGACCGGGGCGACGACGCCGTAAACCGCTTCGACACCGACTCGATCAGGTTGCTCGCGCTGTACGATCGCGTCCGCTTCGTGGTGTTCTCTGCGGCCTCTTCTCGGCCAAGGGACGAGTTGAAATCCGCCGCGACGGCATCGATCTGGCGGCGACTGTGCGGCGGCGTGTTCACAAACGACGCGCCCTTCTGGTTCCAGCCGTGCGGCTTCATGGCGCGGAACGCGATCAACGTGTGGAAGAAATGGCGCACTTCGCGATGCCAATGCAAAAACAGCCGCGTGAACGATCTCAGCAGCTCGTACCGGAGCTTGTCTGCATGCCGTTCGGGGAAGCAATCCCAGCAGTTGTACAAGAACTCGAGCGTCGTGAGCACGACCTGCGTGTGCTCCGACTCCAAGAGGATCCGCAGCGCCGAGCACAGGAATCGGAAATCAAACGACGGCGGCAGCAGCGATACTTCGTCGCCCGCAGGGATCGAGTACTGGTCGTCCTGGTGGAAATTCCACCGATCGTTGTTCTCGAGATGCGACAGGCGGTACGACCCGAGCCGGACGCGCCAACTTCGAATCATGTACATCCACACGCCCAGCAGCTCTACGGACCCAATCACGGCCGTCACATCGTGCACGTTCGTGCTGCTCAGCAGGAACTTGGTCATCGGGTTAATCAGGTTCGGGTTCGACAGCATCGTGCACGAGAGCTTGTACAGCGTCGGCGGCAACCACCCAGACTTCTGCGTCTTGAGCTCCAGGAAAAACACCTTGAGCACTTGCGCGTATCCGGGGAGATGGATCCACCCGATCTTCTGGTTGAGCACGGCCAGTGTGTCCAGGACGTACCACAGCCACTGGTCCACGAGCAAGATGTTGAGTGTGTTGGCCTCGCCATTGAGTCGGCGGAACCGCGACTTCCACGCTTCCGACGTAATTTCGTACTTGTCTTCGGCTTCTTCTTCCTGCTTCTTTAACACCTTCTCTCCGTACTCGTCGTACACAGCCTTGTGGAACCGGCGCCAATCCAGATGCGCTTCGAGACCGTCCATCGCAAACAGATCGGCGTTCGCGTGCACCTGGAACTCGGCGAGGTTCTGGATGTCCTCCAGGTACGAATCAGCCCAGAGCTGGTAGAGCTCGACGCCGAAGCTCGGGAGCCGGAAGCAGAGCACCGAGAGCATGCGCGCGACAAAGAACATCAGGTTGTTGTTCATCACGCCGCGCACCGAGACCGTCTGCAGCACGCAAAACTTGGTCTCGACGAGCATCGCGCGCAGCTTGAGACCAAACTCCAGGTCTCTCTTGTTCACCTTGTGCGACTGCTTGAACATTACCGCGCTCGTGACGGCGCTCGAATCGAAGCCCAGCAGCGGCAGATCGCTCAATTCGGCACGCTTCACGAGGTAGAACAGCAGCTCGTAGAACACGTTCCGCAGCGTGTAGTGGCGCACGCGGATGTTTTCCAGCAAGAATTGCCAGAGCCGCAGCAGGATGCTCTTGGTCTCGTCGAGAGCTTCGGCCGACGCGTACACCCACGAGAGCATCGACGCCTTGTGCGAGATCTGCAGCATCTTGAGGATCTTCGTGGCCTTGCGCACTTTGCCCTCTTTGTCGTCCTTCTGGCGCACCGACATGAGCTCCACGAGGTCCTGCATCTTTTCGAGCACGCGCTGCGCCTCGATCGGAATCACGACCTTGGACTTGCGCGCCGGTTTCTTGGACGCCGGGACGCCGACGATCACGGAGCTCGACGATGAGATCCCGTTCTCGCTGATCACGCCGCAGCGCAACTGCCGCACGTCGGGGATTTTCTTGAACAGGATCGTGCCGTACACGACGGCGACCTGGTGACCCTTGAGCGTGAGACTCTGCTCAAACTTGCTCGTCACGAACTGCTCCGAGAACCCGAGGCCGTTGAGCCCGAGCGTTGGGTCGGCGTCGAATTTCTTCTTTATCCGCTCCTGGAGCGCGTCTTCAAAGATCTTTTCGAGTGACAGCCACGTCTGCCCAAACAGCAGCGTGTTCCGGATTTCCTCGTCGAAGCGCGGGTCCGCGCTCGCGACGACCGCGTTCTCCTTGTTGTACTTGTCCAGAAGCGTGAGGAAGCCGCCGTCGGGGTCCGTCGCGATCTGCCCACGGCCGACGCACAGTTGACGAATCTACCAGCACAATACACACACAAAAAGAAAGAAAAAAAGAAAGTCACAGAGCGTGAGGACGTGGGCAGCGTAGCCATTAGGTTCATCATGCAAGAGCGTACCTCGAGCGTCAGCGTGGCCGACATGAGCTCGTCGAACGTGCTGTATCTGGTGATCGCGGGCAAGTGGTCCGAGGCCGTGGACCACTGGACGCCGACGGGGTCCTCGGCCACGAGCGGGTCCGCGAAGTCGTCGTCGCTGGCGGGCGCAGCGCTCGAGAGCTGCTGCGAGTTCGGGCGCGAGACGCGCGACGAGAGCACGGCGAGCCGCGCGAGCGACTGGAAGCTCACGTCGTTGATCTCGGCCATCACGCGTTTCTCGGCGTGCTTGAGGCTGTTGCCCATGTAGAACGCCTCGCTCGTGCCGATCGTGCACTTGTAACTCACGGCAAACTTCTTGAGCGGGAGCGACGCGTCTTCCTGGAAGTCGTGGCCCTCGGGCCGGTCGAGCTCGTTCGCGATCGCGGGCATCATGACGCCGACGTCGCTCACCGAGATGTTCCACTCGCTGCATTGCTCCATGTAGCAATTGAACACGATGCGGCCGTTGTCGCACCCGATCAAGTGGTGGTCGTGGTGCACGGGGCCCGTGGCGACGCTCCACAAATCCACCTGTGCGCACCCGATCATGGTCTTGGCGTGGAACTTGCGGTGCGTGAACACCTTGGCCACGAGCAGCTTCTTGGGCAGCAGACTAAGCGTGGCCTTGTACTCGAACGCGATCAGCAGGCCCTTGTAGTTCGGGTTCAGGTCCGCCTTGATCACGGGCGTGGCGTACGGCGCCGTCTCGGCCGGATCGTCCCAGTAGAACTCGACGAACGGGTCCGATTTGCCGCTGAATTTGCGGCCCTGCAGGTTGCGGCACTGGATGCCCGAGATGCGCACGCGGAAGAGGCACTCGGCGTCGGCCGCGCCGCTGCTCGGCTCGAACATCGTGCGCAGGAAGCGCGGGCTCGCGCGCTTGCTCGGCGAGCCGCCCGCGCGGCTCAGACTCACGCCGTACTGGTCCCCGAACTCGCGCGTGGCCTGCGAGAGCTGGTTCCACGAGTCCGCGTTCAGCGACCGCGGCGACACGGGCGCGCTCATGCTAAAACCACGCTAACGCGCTGCTAAAAACAGGCTTGCGAGAAGGAATAAACGCTCGCTTGCTTGCACTTGCTTGTCGAGCGCAGGTGCGGGTTTGCGCACTTCAAGTCGGATTTTGTATGGGGGAGGGGCGAGCGCACCTGGTTGTCGCCGAAAGATCTCTCGTCTGGCGGCGCGCTCGACACGTTTTGCTTGCTGTCGAAGCGGCCGGTTGGTTTGTTTGTTTCCCGCAGCAAATGCGCGCGTCGGTTCCGTCTCTCTCTCTCTCTTGCTGTGTGTTGCTGTTTGTTGGGCGTTCGCAAAGAGAGGGGAGGCTCTGCCTGTTTGCTTGCTCTTTTCGGGCTTGCGAGTGTTGATTTTTGCTGCTTCTTTCGCTGTGTGTGTGGGGGGGCGTTTTGAACTGAAGTTATAACAGCGGGTTGCATAAACAACCAGCCAACACAACAACGACATCATGCAATTCACGGCTCGCAAAATGAATTGCTGCAAGAGCTTCCCCCACCCCTTTCTGCACGTGGTTAGGTACGATCTCACCGGCAGAAAAAGAAGTGAACCCATGTCGAATTGGTTGAACCCGTCTAAAATCCATACTACACCGAATTCGGTGTCTAAATGACCTCTTTATATATGCTAGCGCTGCTCTCCTTCTGGCACGCACCAGAATGCGGCCGAACGCGAATGTGTTGACGTGGCCCACCTCACTTTTCAAGCGGAAAAACAGGTGGGACACGGTAGCACGTCACTTCCACAAAAATTATGAGTCAAGCAATTAATTGTTGCATCATGAATGTGTGTGTGTGTCACCGTGACACACCCACGTAGCCGACGCCCGAATGAATGATGGATAATGGATAAGGAGGATAAATGCCGCCACCCAGCACTCTGAATGCGTCTTCGCCTGCTGCCAAAGACTCTCTCTCACCCACACAATGTGCTTTATTTCAGCCTCCCTGTCGTTGGACTGTCATTCCAATTAAGACGACGGATGACCGGTCTGATGCCAATTAATCTCGTCAACTTTGCAGGTCATCAGCACGCGTCTTCGCTTTCTCTGATAAGGGTGAGCTGTGAAAGGTACGCGACGCAACACAGACACCCCGTGAGCTTGACAAGAATCTTTGACTTCGACGACGCAATTTAGCCATATATACTGTACATCAATAATTTTAGCCTTTTATTTGGGTGGGTACACTAAATTCAGAAATGACTCTTCGGGTTTAACGTCAACTCTTCTCTTCTCTGTGAACTGCTCGCGAATGCGTCGAGGGGCTCGACCGGTCCTGGAAGATGCTCAGCCCCGAGTGCAGCGTGTGGACGTTGAGGTCGATGAGCACGTGGACGCCGCGCGCGCGGATGACGGCCGCCGACTCGACGGCGTTCTTGCCCACGAGCGACACCATGTGGTCGACGCGGCGCGAGATGTTGCGGCGCTACCAGGACGCCGCCGCTGTGAGCGAGTAGCAAGCAGTACACGCTCACGCTCGGACGGCCGGGTTCCGAGAGCAGCGCGAGCATGTCGCGCAGGAGCATTGATAGCAAAGCCGGCCGTCAGCATTCGAAGCATGCAGGTGGTGCGTGTGCTGGCTCACTGGCAGCAACACTGACGGCAGCGTGAGGTTGACAGGGAGGGCGAACGTCCGCCACGCATGGTGAGAGATCGTCACCGCACAGAAGGATGCTGAGGCTGGTGGACACAAAGAGCGCAGCGTATATTAATTCGACATTATAAAGGACTAGTTTTGAATGTACATTGTTGAGGGGGAGGGAGCAGTTGAGACGCATTTCTCGGCCCACATTTTTTTACGCGCTCTAGCAATAGAGAAGCGTCTTAAACGCCGCGCACGCACCGAACACGAACACGAACAGCGCAGCAGTTTGGGCTAGGATGTCGACGTTGTCTTTCTGGAGGCCGCACGCCTTTCCGATGAGAGCTGCGGCAAGTAGAATGACGGCGACCATAAAGGAGGCCACGGCGACCCAGAAGAGAACAGCGTTGGCTGTTGCATCGTAGAACAAAGCGCACGCGCTTTTTTTAGACAACTCTACTGATGCCAGCTATTTGAGCTGCTCACACAGCACGCACCACAGTTCGCTGTCGCCGTGGCTCCATCTCCCAACGCTGCGCCGTGTCCACTTTGCGCAGATTCGCTTCCTTCGGGAACGCCAACGCCAACGTCGCCACCCGTACTCGCTTCGTCTGGCACGCAAACGCAAAGCTGGCAGCGAGAACCACTCCTCGGCGGCAAAGCAGTTGCTATCAGTATTAATAGTACAGCACGCACCTAAAAGCGGAGCGCTCAGCGTCCCAGGCTGCAACTGACCAGCTGGTGCGGCCACTTGGACCTGCTGTGCACGTGGCTCTGTCTCATGCGAATCAACCACGACAAAAAAGGCGTTTGCGCCGTCGAGTTCGGTCATTCTTGCTTGAGAAGGCTTGGACGAGCAGACTTGAGTTCCGCGCAGCCAATGCGCGAATGAATCCCAGAAGCAGGCACCGACATGCTTTCGGGCAGGTAGGTCTCCACACAAGGAGTACGAACGACAAAAGAGGGGTGCATTCAGTGAAATATATGCTACGGGAGGTGCGAAAATGAAACGGAGGCAACCGCAAGAGAGAAACAGCGAAATATAACCGCTATGTTTCGTATGTTTCGCGATTCGTAAATAGAATGTCTTTTAGAGCGAGTCGATGGGTCATATGACGCCATTTAGGTGGAACAAACAGCGCTCTAAGGTCGCCTGGTTGGACTCCAGGCTCCAATGGCACGCAACATGGACAGTTGGATTAACAAACACTGTAAAGGGTCGTAACGTTCAGTGTCCGTCCGACCGAACGTGTGTTTGTTCTGGTGCATCAATGCGATGAACGAAAGCGCGCGCTGCTGTGATCGAGCGTTGGCAGCGACAAATCTGTCGAGAGACGAGTCGATTCTATCATCTACACCATTTCCCGGCCAATTTGAGAAATTCAGCATGCAAAACGAACAGACTGAAATCTTTCAGATTTAAATTTCTATCGATTGAAATGTTCTTAAAAAATCATCATGCAAAATGAAAAAATCGTCAAGCAAAATGGT
>JAADVP010001180.1:0-10240 GCA_023335675.1 Globisporangium solare | reverse complement strand
GTTGCGACACGATCTCGGTCTCGAACGGCTTGTGCTGGGCCCACGGTGGCGGCAAGCGCTGCGCCGTGCCGAATTGCTCCAAGCCGGCTTACGAGCGCACGCAGAACTACTGCACGACCCACTACGACGAGTTCCTGGGCAACGCCGCAGCAACAAGATAACTATTGAGTGCAGTCAACGGACGATCAAGAAGACTCCATGTGCATTGTAAATAAGCAGCTAATTCGACATAATTTTAATGATATGGTGTAAGCTACGACTTGTTGTTGGTGGTGTAAGCACCAACGTACGAGTAATATCGATTGTAAGGTCTTGGCCGATTGATGGGGAATTGTGGAGAGTGCTCGGCATGGATGTGCAGAGAAGACGATGTCTCTGCATACTTCTAGCTTGCGGACAAATCACCTCTGACGCGTGCACCCACGTGAGACGAATATCGATTGTCATAATCGTGTTGTTCATTCGCTTCATCAGCAATCGTATCGAGTCTAAATGCGCAAGCATTGTCGTGCAAGCGCGCTAGAAGGCACGTTTGGAGAATTGAGAAGGGGGCCATGGTGCAGCTACTGACAAAACATCCGGCGAGTGTGCCGAAACGAGGCAACTAAAGCCGTGACAACGCGCGCATAAAGGAGGATTTGGATGCCCGTGATAGTTGAGAACTCTTCGCTGCAGCAGCATCCAGCCGGCACGCGAGCGTAATCGAGCGAATAGGTGCATGAATACGCGAGTAGAGGCTGGCGTTGGATACCTTGGTCCTCGAGTAAATCAGTTTTTACAGCAGCGTCGTTTCTGCTTTTGGTGGAGTTACTGTATTCCACGATGCAAGCACCACGTATCTCTACGGAGGCCAGCACCTTTGGGATTGACGCTCGGTGGGGCTGGTCGCCCGCGGTCTTTCTTCGACGGACCTGCGCGCACTGGACGCAGACCGCGTGTTTCTACGGTGTTCCTGGGATAGGGTGTCGTCGTCTGGCCATTTCGGCTGGTCGAATTTGCTCATTTCGCCAGGAGCACCGCAGTCGCACAGCTGCGACAGTGAAAGAGCAAGATGAAAAGATTCCTGTTGTCAAAACGCGAGTGACCAGGTTCCGTCAAGAACTGAGTTGGACTTGAGCACGAAAATTTCGAACCCAGGGTTCGAAAGAACGCGAGGTCTGCGAGAAGTCTTTGAGGGACTTGGGGGAAGCACTGTGCGTGTGCTTGTTGAATCAGCGGATAAATCATGTTCACCACGCGTCCTTTTCTTCGGCGCACGCCCCCTTCTGTTGATGCTGTTGAACCGCCATCTGAATTCGGTGAATGGACCCTTTGGAGCGTGCGGGATTAACACAACCACCACTCCCTCGTCTTTTGCTCGCATCTCCCCCATGATTTAAAGTCCAACGCTGCGGTAATACAACAGCCGCTGAATGCGATGAGAAGTGGGCTTCGATTGCCGAGTTGAGAGCGACATCGTCGCCGCGGATTGTGCGGTGGAGCGTGCTTTTACACCCATCGGGTCCGCGGATCGATGCATCAAGCATTAGACGACTCGGACATGCATCGACAGTCGCAGCAAAGATCGCACAAAGACTGTGCGAATACAGTGCGCGTGCTTTTTTTTTACCTTCTATTGTTGTTTACGAGTTTGAGAAAAACAAGTTCGGTCCAGTCCAATACTGTGCATGTACATAATAGAGATCCCCTGTACCATCAATTGTGACAGTAAAAATAGAGATCGCACTTTCTTTTCTTATACAACGAGAATGGCACAAAACACAAAACCCACGTTTTGGGAATTTTTTTTTTGCGTAGTCTGGCATTATCAGGGCTAAACATGGGTCAATTATATTGTGCAAAAGTATTGTGTGGCTAGAATATTCTATCCGATCCAAAGTACTGTTTTGTTGTAATAACCGGATGATTTAGAGTGCTCACATGCATGATGCGCCGAGGATGCGGAATCGAGTGCAGGCGCATCGACAGCGGAGGGACGGTTTGAATGCCAGGTGTGAGCACGCTATTACAAACAGTAGCAGCACGCAATGCCAACTAGCGAGCACCGTTGGTAAGTAGGCGGCGCTGCGAGAATCTGCTGCCGTGGTCTTGTGGAATTGATCCCACGCGCATCGATGGTGGGCTAAAGCAGCGATTTCAAAAACCAACCCGTCGTTCTTGTGCCGTGTCTACGCTCGTTGCGCGGCCTCATGGGGGGATTTTTGTGTTTTGTTCGGGTGTGCTGCATATTCACTGTTCGCTTGCGCATGAGATGCTGTGATATGTGGAAACAAACTCTGTCTCCAGTATGCATGCGCCATTCATTGGCACAGTTTCGCTCGCCCCTAAGCGCGCTCATAGAGAGCGGATCGCAAAGACTGACAGCCGTGTATTCAAGACCGAGTCGCTCTCTGCATTGCACACGCAGCGAATGCGAGGAGCTTGTCGTGCTTCTCCCGAGCGCCATCGTACGTTGCGGTGTGCGTCAGTCGCGAAAGACGACGCGCCTCCGGACGCAAATGCCGTCGTCTCTTGCGATTCTATCGCTCGCTGGCGCGTCGTCCGTACGTGCGCATCGGAAACACAAGCCACACTCTATAAAACGAATCGCTCGCATAAAAAAGAAGCAAACACACGCGGTTGTCATGTCAAAAAGAACTCCATTTGCACACAAGAAATCCAATGCGAGCTGCGCGCCGTCAAGTGCGCTTCCTATCTTGGCGGCACCCGACGTCAGCGCCTCTCCTCGTCGTATCTTTGTGGGGCGGTTCTATCTACTGTTATATTAAGAAGCAAGGGGAACGAACAAGCGCTCTTTCACTGCGAAAGCGGCGCGCTTATTCGACGTCCTGCACGTTCATGTCGCCCTGGTTGGCATCCACATTGTCCGGCTCCTGGTCCGACGTCCACAACGTCAAGTTGTCGCGCAGCAGCTGCATGATCAGCGTAGAGTCCTTGTACGACTCCTCCGATAGCGTGTCCAACTCGGCGATGGCGTCATCGAACGCCTGCTTCGCCAGGTTGCACGCGCGGTCCGGCGAGTTGAGGATCTCGTAGTAGAACACCGAGAAGTTCAACGCCAAACCAAGACGAATCGGGTGCGTTGGTGGCAGCTCCGCCATCGCGATAGTCGACGCCTGCTTGTACGCCTCGAGTGCCTTGTCCGATGACTCCTTGCGCTCGTCGTCGACCTGGAACTCGGCCAAGTAGCGGTGGTAGTCGCCCTTCATCTTGTAGTAGAACACCTTGCCTTCCTCCGACGACGAGTTCGGGATCAGGTTGTTCTCAATGATCGTCAAGATGTCGTTACAGATGTCCACCAGCTCGCCCTCGATCTTCTGGCGGTACGACTTGATGTGCTCGCTGCGCTCGCTGTCACCCTTGTTCTCGATCGACGAGATCACGCGCCACGACGCGCGGCGCGAGCCGATCACGTTCTTGTACGCCACCGACAGCAGGTTGCGCTCCTCCACCGTCAACTCGACGTTGTGGTTGTTGGCCACGGCCTTCATGTGGTCCACCATCTCGTCATAGCTGCAGTACATCCACACAAGCGCTCGGGCGTCAGCACACACACACAAACACACACACGCGCGGCCCACAACACAATACAACAGCGCCGCGTACCGTTCGGCCTGTTCAGCCAACTTGGCGAGGAAGACGAGCGAGTCGCGGTCCATGGTGCTAGGGCTGGGACGGAAAGAGGGAGCGGGCTTGCGGAGTTGGCGGCAAAAAAAAATATGGGCGGCCCACGATGCGCTCCCTTTTCCATAACGAAGAAAAGAACAGCGGCGCCAGCTGCAGAGCGAAAATTTCAGCCCCCTTTTTTGGTCAACAGTATCAATCAAAGCCGCAACCACCTTGCTCAGTATTAAACATGAGCGGGGACATCTGACCAACACTCCGAAATAGCAGGCTTTCGCGTGCAGAAATCATTCATCACCCCCTCCGACTATCCTGTTTAAATCACTTTCGTTTCATACATCTCGACCAGTGTGCATAGCTGTGGCCGTTGAAGGCGGAAGTAAAATAAAAAAGCGAGCTGTTTTTTCTTTTCTTTTCTTCGTTCTCGCACCCTCACTCAGTCTGCTACAGTACAGAACAGAGCAAACTGTTTTGCCGCGCAAAACCCTGATGCGTTTATTTTTGGCGGCCCGCCCCACGTTTCTCTCGTAATCACTCGCCATTTGCGGTCGCTTTCGTTATACCCATCCTTCCTCCTGAATGAGCCAGTTAGTGTGCCTCAGGGGTAATTTATTCTTTATAGAGAGAGAGCCAAGAATAGCCGGACCGAGTGCGTCGCGCAAGTGCGTCAGTCGGATATGCGGCTCCAGTCCTTTATTTGTGGGGCATAAAACGTGGCGCTTTATAGACACACCGCAAATAGACAGCGAAACCACCCATGTTGGCCTAGTTTCACAACCGCACGATTCGGTAGAGTACATACTGTAGCTGGAGGTTGCAGGCACCTGAACCACAACCGACAACGCAAATAAAAGCACTCGCACAAGCGCACGACGACGCGCATGGAACGAAACGGGTGTCGTGGGTTGATCTCAGGCGCCAATCGTTTCCAAAGAAGAAAAGAAATAAAGGCTCGAGGAGGGACGACGCGCCCCCGAAAGCCAAAAACCAAAAACCAAACAAAAAAGCTGACCAAGAAGGACTGGATCCAAGAGTGATGGTTCATGAAGAAAACCTCGTACACTTCAAGCATTGACAGAGTGATGGTCCGAAGAGAACAAAGCAGCAAACTCAGCTGTTCATCCAGGATTCTCGCTCGCCCACGTATGCTGTTGTGTGTGGTACCATACATACCTTTTCTCACCTTTGACATTGTTGTTGTTGTGGTACAAATGTGTTGGATACTTTTCTTCAAAGTAAGGAGTAAACACACACAAGAATGCATACGTTTATCCAGGATCCAGCTGGTGTGGATTGTGCGTCATGGAATGCAGGTTCTCGCCAAAATGTCCGCCCAAGGTTCGAGTATCAATTATAACAAGATCCGCATCTTACGATCCAAGGCTTCTCTATAATCCAATTAAGTTTTCTTTTTAAAAAAAGCATTCGAATCAAGTACCACAGGAATCGTTTTTGCCAAAAACATTCAGAAGAAAAAGGCGCCATGTACCTTTCCAACTGGTACCAGTGGCGCACGAACTGCGAACTTCAACCGAATCTTTTTCTTCAAGAGTTCTGGTAATGGGTGGCTGCGGTGCCTCGGCTGCTGCCGCGAAGCGCATTACTGCTTCGGCCGACTGCGATCGCCGTCACTGGCAGCACGATCGCCTCGGAAGCCGCCTCCATGTGGTCATCACGTCCGTCTGAACTCCACAGAAGTAGCACGTAGCCATTGTGACAGCAGCCCGGATTCTCTCGATAATGGCTAAGAGCACCTCTGTAGAGTTCAGATTCACGTGGGACAGTGAGCGTTCCTGTCTGATATGAGGCAGTAATCGAGATGGCGTCTGCAGGACTGCAAATGGTCAGATCGAGGGTGAGAACACAGCAATTGGGCAGCGAGCGCGCTCGTGCCACGCTCCAATCCCAACTGAGGAAGTACTTGGCAAACTGAAGTCAGTGGCAACGGCTCCAAAGAAGAAGAGCAGATTATTGGGAAGGAGACATGCACGTTGCTGGAAGTTGCTGTTGCTGTTCAGCAGACTGAAAGGAAGTTGTCGCTGTATATAAGTGCCTCGCGCATTGATGCCATGCTATGCCACACGCTCTCGAATCCTCAGCCATCCATGATTCGGTTCTTTGAGAGAAGCATAAATGCACGGCGCTCACATGTAACATAATAAGTTGAGTCTGAACAACGTCAAACTCGATTGAAGCCATCTAGACCGAGATCCAGATCACTTGGTTGAACTACGACATCGTCCAGTGTGCACGACACGACTGCTGATCACAATATTTTCAGAAGCGATGTCCAGAGATGCAAGCTTGCATTTGAGATGGACGCACAAGTCGGACGCCGCATGACGATCATCACGACATTCTAATAGCGTGGTGAGGAAAGATACCATGCCTCGGGTATTCTTCGTGGAGAGAATCCAAAGAGTGTTCGATGGAAGCTCAGGCTTTGGCTCGCGCGACCTTAACAAGACTCTGTGCGTGTTCGCGTCGCGCTCTCCAACTCTCAAAGCACACTCGCACGTGTTACACAAACGACAAGTGCGCGTGTGTAGACGATTCGTCGAAGCCTTCGTACCAAGACTGTTGGCATCGTGCTCTTCGCATAATCGCATTATCTGCACTCCCATAACGACTGACGCTAAGAGCGCTTTATGCTTTGCGGAGAGAGAATCGCATGGTGGACGTTGCATGCCAAACTGGGATCCTGTTCCTTGAGAATGACCATTAAAAACTACTAATTGTGCGGTTTTGTCAAGACTTTGCAACTTCAACGGCCATTGCATCGTTGACGTATGTGAGCGTGAATAGTGCTCAGTGTCAGTGCTGAAGTTTGTGGGTGTAGTTTGCTGAGGCTGCGATACGAGGATTTTGTCCTGTTTACCTTCAAAATCGCTTCAACCGTGGCCCGAGGGTGTCTTTTGATCCGAGGCACGGTTGAAGATTGAAGAGTGGCTGAATTCTGACGTGTGGAAGTCACGCATGCGAACGATACAGATACGCTACTCCTCACGATGAATTGTGTATGCAAGCGCAGATGTGATGCGCCTGGCAGATGAGTCTCGATCACGCGCACCAAAGATTAACCAATCGATTAATCGCACTCGCTGCAGCGATAGCGCCACCTGCATGCTTACGCTCCATGCATCACGCGCTTGTCTTTGACTCGCACTCGTGTTTCAGGAACCAAAACTCTCACGATCAACCGAGCCCCACCGCTCTTGCGCTCTATTCGCGCCAATTCCAGTTCGCACACCCAGATCATCTCCATCAACGCAAAACACTCACAAGACCCCGGCTTTCAAAGAAGAGCGCACGACGCAGTATGCAAAGATGCAGCGATTCCATTTCGGAGTTTATGCACACGCACACACATATATATACTTGCTCTTTCGAGCACCTGGCGTTTCCCTTACTTCTTTGGGTCGTCGATGGACTGCTGCAGCGCGTCGTCCATGGCGGCACAGACCATGACCACGAAGGCCATGTCGGCGCCAGAGACGACCTCGACGCTGTACTCGCCGCTGCCGAAGGGCACGTGCTTTCCCTCGGGGCGGAACACCTTGGCGATCGCCTGGCGGCCGCCCGTCATGCCGCGGTCAATATAAATAAACACCGCGCGCTGGCGCCAGTCGCCGTGGACGCCGATGCGGCTCTTCTCGCCCGTGTCCGGGTTCTGGAACTCGGCGTAGAGCGGGTTGCGGTGCAGCGGGATGAACTTGACCTCGGCCTGCGTCAGGTAGTACTCGCTCTCCTTGCCCACGTGCATGTTGTACGCCATCGTGTACGTCCACGTCTCGTGCATGTGCGCCACGGGGATCTTGTACGCGTCCACGAGCCACTTGGTCTTGGGGTCTGCGGCCACACCGTCGAGCGCTGGCTGCACGTGGAAGAGCTCGCGGCCCGAGAACGCGTCCTTGATCGCGTAGCCCTCGGCGCCGGCCTTGAACCAGAAGTTGTCGTGCAGCGTGATGGTCGTCGTGCGCGGCTGGCAGAAGCGCTGGTTCACCACGAACGGGAACTTGCGCTGCGGCGTCAGCGGCGCCGCCAGGAAGCGCTCTTTCGACGAGGAGCCGCCCATGCTGTGCGAGGCGGAGGTGTCGGGGGCGAATCGCGAAGTGTCAGCACATGGGTTCGGCCGCGCGCGAGGCCGCCGCTGATTGCGTCCGCGGGGGAATGAAGCGTGGCACGTCTCGCGCCATGAGGAGGGTGGAGGCACCAATGCCACAGTCCAGCATGTGGCTTGCGGGCTCCACTAACGTCCACCTGCGAAACTGGATGCGGATGTTTAAAATGGTGCTAGAAATGTGTTGATGGTGAAGGTCATTTGTATACTTGTTATGACTTTATGAATGCATACATATGTTGCGTCTGGGAAAGGGGTGCTGAGAGCATGAAATACAGGCCTTTATGCTTCAGGAAAACCTGTCTCTTTCGAATGAAAGGGCTACATGGCATTCAAAGATGTATCTTTTATGTCGCAGTTAACGGACTTGAAGCGGATACATAGGATACTTTATTTATTATCAAGGGTGAGTTGGCCTGTCTCGTGCAGGCACGGGTGACGAGCTCATCCTCATGCACACCTGGAATGCCGCTGCGCGGTTCTGTTTTCTTGCGGCAGCGTTTCATGCGTTGGTTCGTTTACAGCCAGAATCATCGCAATCAGTCCGTACCCCCTCCCGGCGGGACCGAAAGGAATCAATCACTGCGATGGCTACGCTGAAGCGGCCTGCTTCTCATAACGCACCCTCTCGCCTCGCCAATGATGTCGGAGAGCGTTCAGCATGCTCCAGTTTGCTCACAGACAAAGCAGCGAGCGTTTCCTCTTTCCACGACGAGCTCGGCTTGATGTCAAGGAGAATCGTCGGAGTGCGTTCCTGGCTGTTCATCCAAGGCGCCTGGAAGGTGGCCACGTCTCAACCCACCACGTAAGAAGTTGCGATGACGCACTGCGACGTACCATGCGCACCCTCGAGTTGCACAATCGAAATGCCCTGCGTTCCCATAATGAGAGCGCGCCGCATCCTCTTAGTCAGGGTGATTCTGATCTCCCTCATTGCCATGTCGGCTTCGGAATTAGTTGAGTGAAGGAGCTGCTGTCCAGTCCATAGTAGTGATTAACGCCCAGATTTAATGGCTATTTGAGTAATTACTCAAATCATCTGAATTTGCTCAATTCGTACCCCGACCTCCATTTTTTTGAATAATTAGCTAAAGTAATACGAATTAAAGCAACATCTCCACGTATTAGATAACAAATTAAGCGCCTCTTCCCCTATTTAAGGGGCAATCAACCCTACCCATAGCTGCAATCCAGCCTCTTGTATTGGTGTACCCCCTCCCCTTAGTCTGAGATGCGCCGTCTCAATCACCCCCAAAGAAACGTTGACGTTGGGGGTGTGCAACGCAGCGAAACGTTGACCACGAAGGGGCAAAAGCGTCGCGTTATGGACACCACGTTGCCGCGTACGAGGAAGAAGTTTCGATGGCTGTCGTCGCCACGCGCGTGGCGACTAGCGCCCGCCTGTTTGTCCACTTCTCGCGAGGCCGACGAGTTCGCTCTCGTCCGCGCGCTGCACTCAATCAATAGACCAGTGAACAGCACCCAGAGAGCTCAGATGAAGCACGCGACGGCGAAAACGAATCCACGCGACGCAGTGCCCGCGATCGAGCTGGCGCCGTCGGAGGCAGCCTCGATCGGCGAGCAGGTCGACCGCATTGCGCTGGGCACGATCGCAGCGTTTGACGCGTTCGTCGAGAGCAACCGACAGTTCCCCAAGAATGCGTGGAAGCTCGTGAGGACCCGCGGCGAGCTGCGCGCGTACCGTGCCCGGCGTCGCCGCTCTCCGCCAGAGTCGCGATTACGAGCTGCTGCTCCACGAGATGACAGGCACATGTGCGAGACCAGCGAGAGCCACATCTCCAGCGGCAGTAGCAGTGACGAAATGGCCCATACCGTCGTGATGGAGGAGTGCAAGCAGAAGACGCTGCCGCTGGTCGTGGCCAGCGGGATCGTCCCGGGCACGCTCGAGGACGTCTTATACGGCAACATGTCGGACAGCGACACGGCGTGGCGGCTGCGAAGCTACTACCTGAAGGACGCGCACTACGACTGCAAGATGCTGGCGACGATCCGGCGGCCGAGTGCGCAAGATCCATTCCGTTTTCTCGCGCTGCGCTGGTCGCTCAAGAAATTCCCAGCGTTCATGAAGATGCGCGACGTGGTCTATGCTGAGAGCTCTGGAGTGGTGCGTGACCCCGCAACCAACCAGATCACTGCGGGGTACATCATCATGCACTCGATCGAACTGCCAGGCAAGATCCCGGACCTCGCACCAGACTTCGACATTCTCCGGTTCAGCATATCGCTTTGCTTTGTCCCGCGGGCGTACGATGCGCACTCGACCTGTTGGGAATGCCCTTGCACAATCCGAATAGCTTCCCAAGTCGAAGGGGGAACTTGACTGGTGACGCGGGCGACGTGTCTCTGCCAGTTGAAGTGAGTGGTGCTAGCCAGTCACTTTAATGAGAATTTTACAGAAGTTCAAGTTCAAGTTCAATGGGTTGAACCTCAAACGTACCCAAGGTTTTATATATCAGTTCACTAGGTTTTCTCTGC
>JAADVP010000118.1:0-35884 GCA_023335675.1 Globisporangium solare | reverse complement strand
GGTCTCCCGCCCAATTCCAGAACGTTCGACTGTAAACCCACCCACCCGTGTGGGTTTGTGGAGCTTTTTTCGGTTGTGGGTAAACGGGTCCGACGGGTTTGCGCGAGCGCGTCGGGGTTTTCGGTTGCTCGAAACGGGTGGGCCAAGAACCCGGCCCGCCGAAAACAAACCTTCGGGTGGCCCCAGCCTGCCAGAGCGCATTTGAGTTGCAATTGGCGCTGGCGGAATTTCGTCGCGCAGTTGGGGACCGACGACCGGATTCGCGACGCAGCGCAGGCGACGACGGCGGGTGCGTGCGTGTACGGGATGCGTATGTGTATGTGTGCGTATATGGTAGTCTCCTTCCTTTTTTTTCTGGCTCAAAGCGCGTGTCTCTGGACTTCAATGCGCGCTTGCTGTTGTCGATACCATCGCACGAGCGCATTTGCATGTTTTGTTGTGGATTGGATGGAAGGCGCATGTATGCGCATTATATTTGGATACTACTCGCCTTTATGAACCTTGGATCTGTGCAGAAATCAAGATAAAAAACGTAGTTGGCTGATTTTTTTTCATTTGTTGCTGTTGTGTGTTTGTATTGTGAAGCAGACGCAGGCATTGCTCGAGTGGGATTTGGCAGACTGCCGCCGCTTTGTGTGTGTGATTGTGCGTGGTAGTGGAATTATTATTGAGCGGTGGGGTCTGGTTGCGCGCTTTGTTTGACCGACTTTCGCTGCGCCGACTTTGAAGACAAAAGAAGGAGCTTTCCAGGTGGTGCACGCGTTTTCCCGATCTTTGGTATCGGGTCCAAGCAGGCAAGCTGGACGACCCAAACGAAGCCGTTAAGATTGACGCAATCGCGGAGCTGACGATGAAGCGGGGGGAGGAGATCCCCTTTGAAGAGGAAGCTGCACGCAAGAAAAAACTCACCAGCGTCGTATGGGAGACATTCACGCCCATGTGCAGCAGCGGGCTTCGCGATGGCCTCATTGACTCGGCAAAGTGTAACGTGTGCAACAAGATTTTCAGCACGCGACACGGCACGTCGTCCATGATGCGCCACGCGAAGCGACACAACGAGTTCCCGAATGGCGCGAGTCTGTCGAAGAAGCCAAAGAAGAACGGCGCGAGTGTCAACGGCGCCGCCAAGAAAAGCCCCGTGCTCAAGAAAGCGGAAGGAGGGCTTGTGCCTCAATTTGATGAAAATGGAGGAGGTACGATGCTGAGACTTTGCCGACAAGCAATTGGTCGTTCAGTCATTGACACATGGTGATTCATCGTTTCTCTTTTTCATAGGCGTCAAACGACAGCGTCTCCGTAACCTGATGGGCTGCTTGGTCGAGTGGTTGATTGAGGATCGGCAAGACCCTGGCATCGTGCAACATGAGAAGTTTATCGAAGTGCTCTCGGCGTCGGGCACCAAGCCCGTGATCCCGCCTGTCGACACATTACTGAAAACCATGGAGCGCAAGTATTTCAACCTGTTTACGCGCGTGAGCGAGTACATTGCGCGCTCAGCAGTGGGGCGCATCACGTTTTCGTGCGACACGTGGTCGAATCTGGTCCACAAGGGGTACATGGGCATCCATTTGCACTGGATCAACGCCGAGTGGGAGTACAAGACGATCCAAATCGGACTCGAGGGGTGTCCGCCGGAATTTAGCGCGTATTTTATGTCGGATTTGCTCTACAATGTGCTGCAAAACAACTGGGGGATCGGCAACAAGCTGCTCTGTGGAGTCACGCCGACATCGAACGAGTCGGTCGTGGGCATGGGCTTTCTCCGTGAGAAGATCAAGGTGCTGTTAGGAATAGATAACATCAGCCCGCACTGGAACATCACGTGTCTGGGCCATTTGATTCACGTCGGTGTGCACTCGGCGCTGAAAGAGATTCGCCACGAGACCGTCAAGCTTCGCTCGCTGCTGTCCTTGCTCAAGTCGGCGACGGAGAGTCAAGAGCACTTTGCGCTGCGCACGACGGAGATGGGGTTGCCGCAGTACACGGACCCGCTGCCGAACACAGACTCGCCCAAGAACTGGCGCTCGACGATCACGATGATCCTCGAGAGCGCCAAACATAAAGAGACCATCAACGCCCTCTGCGGGGATGCGTCCAACGGCATGAACATCTTTGTGCTCGAGGAGATCGAGTGGGACCTTCTAGTGTGGGTGGCCACATTTTTGAACAAATGCATGCAGATGGCGACGTGCCAGAGTGACCAGAAGCACATCTCGCTGAGCACGTCGATCAACGTATGCAAGGCGATCATCGCGTGCTGCGAGAGCACAGCGGCATCTGCTTCCGAGTTTACGGCAAGCGCTGCGAACAAGATACAGACCGTGTGTATGAAGGTCAAGGGCAGTTTGGAGAATTATCACACGGAGCATTCGTCACCGTACTTTGCGCTGGCCAAGATTTTGGACCCGCGCTTCTCGAACGAATCGGTCGACAAGGCCGAAAAGAAAGAGTTTTTGCGGGACATGCTGCGCAAGAACGTGTACGATTCGCTCTCGGACCATCGCCACGACGACGATCACACGCGGCACGACGCGAGTTCGGCGTACTCGACGTTTGAAAAGCTACTCGACATTGGCGAGGGCATGCCGGACTACTCTATTGACGGCGACGAAGTGGATCGGTTCTTCGACGCAACGTTGATCCGCGATAAGCGGTCGGATCCGTTCCTGTGGTGGAAATCGAACGAGACGCGGTTCCCGGGTCTCGCGAAGCTCGCGCGCGACATTCTGTCGATTCCAGCCACAGCGATCGCGAGCGGCGCCGTGTTCACGCAGTGCAGCTATCCACGCGCACTGAACGCCGATATCATGGAGACGAACAAGCTCTTTAAGTTTGGCGAATTGGCGCGCGCGTGGCAAATCGAGCGACAAAATTTTGGACGCAAGCGTCGACGCGACTCGTTTGATTATTCCGACCCGCCGCTGGAACCGCCAGGCAAATTGACGTCGTATGAAGAAAGTATTTAGGTATAGCACATACACACACTCGCAGGTAGCATGGGAAGAGCAATTGTATGCGCGTGCACGTAAAACGCGAAGGCCAGATGCATCTGGGTGTCGGCATGCTGGCAAGAGTGAGTATGGAGGGGACACCAGTAAGCGCGTGCTTTGGCTGCGCCGCTACCGGCGCCATTACAGCGACCCGCATGACGCGCGCATATTAACACGGAATCCGCATTCGCCTCTCCGCATGCCCTACGCCTGCGCCACTGCTGCTGTGGCGTTTTGGTCCATGATGCATGTGTGGAATTGATGATGTAAGCGTGACCTTGAAGTTGAACCTGTTCACGTCGGAATCGGACGTGAACCTTGTTTTCGAATTATATACCCTTTACATCCTAATGTTCTTACGTATCGAATAAATGAATCTAGTCTTCTTACAGTGGTGAGGTTGTCAAGAACCTTTATAATCGAATCAATCAGGTGTTTTTCAATCGAGGTTTTTTGTTTTGGTACAGTGAATGCACCGAACGAACCTGCGCAAGCCATCAGATCGCAATTGGAGCTGCTCGAGTCAAGAAGCCCCCCCCCTTCCCCCTTCCTTCCTTCGCCACTGCATCCGCAGCATGAGCGGCATCGCCAAGAACATCTACATCGTGGCCGCCAAGCGCACGCCTTTCGGCAGCTTCGGCGGCAAGCTCAAGGACATCTCGGCCACGGACCTGTGCGCCTCGGCGTCCAAGGCCGCGATCGCGGCGGCCAAGCTCGACCCGGCGCTCATCGACGCCGTGCAGGTCGGCAACGTCGCGCAGACGTCGTCGGACGCCGCGTACATGGCGCGCCACGTGGGGCTGAAGGCCGGCGTGCCCATTGAGACCCCTGCGCTCACGATCAACCGCTTGTGTGGCAGTGGCTTCCAGTCCGTGATCGGTTCGGTCCAGGAGATCTTGCTCGGTGAAGCCGAGATCGCGCTCGCTGGCGGTGCTGAGAGCATGTCCCAAGCGCCACTCGCCGTGTACGGCCACCAGGCGCGTTTCGGCGTCGGGCTCGGTGCGGGCTTGAACTTGCAAGATACGCTGTGGTCGGCGTTGACGGACTCGTACGCGAAGACGCCAATGGGTGTCACGGCCGAGAACTTGGCCGAGAAGTACGGCATCACGCGCGAACAGTGTGATGAATTCGGTTTCCGCAGTCAGACTCTGTGGGCCCAGGCGAACGCTGCGGGTCACTTTGACGCGGAAATCGCGCCATTGGAGGTCAAGGTGGGACGCAACGTGGAGCAATTCACCACCGATGAAGGTCCTCGCCAGGTGACCTTGGACAAGCTCGCCAAGTTGAAGCCAGTGTTCAAGAAGGACGGTGTTGTCACGGCTGGTAACGCATCGGGTATCTCTGACGGCGCCGGTGCCGTGATCCTCGCCAGCGAGGACGCGGTCAAGAAGCACAACCTCACGCCACTCGCGCGTGTGGTCTCGTACCAGGCGTCGGGCGTCGAGCCCACGATCATGGGTATTGGCCCTGTGCCAGCCATCCGCGGCGCTCTGGCGCGCGCTGGCCTGTCGGTTAACGACATTGACATTTTCGATATCAACGAGGCGTTCGCTTCGCAGTGGCTGTCGTGTGTGAAGGAGCTGGACTTGAACCCGGAGTTGGTCAACCAGTGCGGTGGCGCCATCTCGCTCGGCCACCCACTCGGTGCCTCGGGCTCGCGCATCACAGCGCACTTGACCCACGCCCTGCAGCGCACGGGCAAGAAGTACGCTGTCGGCTCGGCCTGCATTGGCGGCGGCCAGGGTATCGCGCTTGTGTTGGAGAACGCCGCATAAATGCCGTGCATGAACATGGGCGAAAGTAGGTTCGACACTAAACAAAACAGCTAAACACACAATATATGCCGGATTATTAACCTGAGTCAACAGAAATGCGTGCCTTGGTGAGTTGTTTCGTAGTGCGTCACGCGCCACGCGCAACAACCAAAGTTCGAGCGGTGACGGCGCCAAGAAGGTATTTTGTAAGTACGCGTAGCACCAAAGAACCAACGAGTTATTTACCTTAAAGGGTCAGACAGCGAGACTCGCTCGCTTACAGCCTGCTTTCAGCACGGTCAAGCGACAAGTAGAGTTCTCTCTCACACTCTCTACCTGCGAGAAAGCGCAAGCATGCCCACGGGTTCTTTGTTGTCTTCACGTGCGAGGAAACGAACGCTGCGGGAGTTGGAAAAAAGAAAGGGGGCTTTCATTTCCGCGTCTTCCTAACGACGGTCTCGGTAGTCCCGAGAGCTCTTGCGCTCGCGCGACCGACGACGGTCCGAACGATCGCGGCCGCCACGATCACGGTCTCGACGGCGGTCCCGAGAGCGCGACCGAGACGGCGAGCGCGAGCGCTTGCGTTCGCGTCGTGATCGATCCCCGCGGTCGCGGCTGCGGCTACGGTCCCGCGGGCCGTCGTCTCTGCGCGGACGGTATCGGTCGTTCGGATCCGGACCCGAGTCTCGAATCGCGCCAACTTTGAACTCACCAATCGCCTCTCTATTTGTTGCAAACAACGGAAAGCAAACACGCGTGAGGGGCAATCCAAAGCATAGGTCCTAAACGGTGTGAATGTCATACCTCCCAGAATACTTGACATTGACGTCGGCGCCTCCTTTGCGAGTCTCGCCGATGCCGCCACCAAATTTGCGCGGCAGCCAATCGCGCACCGTGCGGCCGCGCTCGACATCGACGACGACGCGGCGTCCGTCGATCTTCTTGCCGTCCGCGTACTTGTACGCGGCCTTCAGATCGCTCTCGTTCTCGTACTCGACAAAGCCGTAGCCGCGCGATTTGCCTTCTTCGTCTTCGACGAGACGCACCTTCTTGACGGGTCCGTACTGCTCGAACTCCTGGCGCAGTTGCTTCTCCGTTGTCTCGTAGCTGATGCGGCCAACGAACAGCGTCTTGTACGCGTCCTCTGTCTTCCGCGCGTCCTCGGCATTTGGATCCCCTAACAAGCAAAATGAACGCAGAAACAAATTAGCGCATCTCCACGAAGCAAGCCAACGGCAACAACCGCAAGCGCCTACATTTCTCGCGATTTGCTTGCGTCTCCGCGTCGTTCCGCGTCATGCGCTCGGCTCGTAACCGCTCTTTCCTCTCTTTAGGCGTCTCGCTGACCACACGTGTTGGCGGCGCCTCGGTCTCCATCTACAAACACAGCACAACAGCATGAATAGGTGAGTCAATATATACCACACAGCACATTAAGCGCACACGCGTGCCCTCATTTGGCACGCCGCAGCAATACAGAGTGTGCGCTACCTGGTCCACAAACGAAGCGATGCCCTCGTAGGGCGGCATCTTGCGCTTCACCAACTTGGGCTTGAACTCGAGCGGCGCGTTCGGCTCGAAGAGCGCCTTCAGGTGCATGGGCAGGTGCGAGATGGCGGGCCCCATGCCGCTGCCGCTCATCTGACCCTTTGGCGTCATCTTGCGGTGCGCGTTCGCGTTCATGGCGCCCTCCCTCGTTTCCGGCAGAACACACGCGCGCAGACCCGGATCTCCGTCCACTCGCCGCGCTTTCGTAGAGCTTTCGGTTTGCACTTCCACTCATGTGGGAAATCCCGCCGCACCCGAAAGGGCTATGGTTGGTTATTTAACGCTCGTTGGTAGCCTGGATACGAACCAGATCGCACTTCGGACTTCTATTCATTTGGCAAGTTTTGACTGCTGCGCAGCAGAATGGCAAGGTTCAGCGGACTTTTATTTGAATCCTCCAATTTGCAGTACAGTACTGGGCAAGACAGAATAATGTATGCATGAATCAAGAGTTGAAGCCCGCGCGCCGCGTGTTATTCTGTGAGACTTGGAAGCGAACAAAGGCAACGAGTGAGCGATGCGGATGCCTCTGTGGACGGCGGCGGCGGCGTCGGGGGCGCTCCTGCTGCAGCAGACGCAGGCACGCGGCGTATCCGTCAACCTGACGGCGAGTTGGCCTAGTTCGCCACATTTCCCGCTGCTTGAGACCAGGTACGAAGAAGATGCGACGACTGTCTTTTGAATGGATCTTGTTGCCTCACTCGTGATCTGTGTGTATGTTGGCTTCGTGTTGCTCGTGACGTGAAGCGAGTTCTTGGCGGAGGAGAACCCAGCGTTCTTTTGGCAGTATGTCGACTTGCTGCAGCCGCAGACGGCAGCGATCGACGACAAAAGCCGCGACGTGGACGCGCTCGCGGAGTTTGCTGTGCAGAATGCGCTGAAAGTGGCGCCAGCGTCCCAGAATGTACGTAGAGAAATGAAAAAAACTCTGTGTTATCGCTTCCTGTCTTGTGATTGCGCTCATTCTTTACATGTACACACTTGTGGCTGTGCAGATTCTGGAACTGATGCTCGCGACGCGAACGTACTCGGTGAAGGTTGAGATGCATCGTCAACTCGGCTTGGACTCTCGTCTACGCCCTTGTGGCGTCGACGCGGAGACCTGGGCGGTTTTCTATTCGGAAAAACAGTGTGTCGAAGCGGTCGCGTGTACGGCGAGCGAGCTAGATGCTGTTTTCGCGGGGGAGAAAGCCGCGGAGCAAACATGCGTGGCTGCTGGCGTGAATGACGTGGAGCAGACCATCGACCACAAGTACCCACAGTCGCTTTCTGTCGGCAAGACCGCGATCTTGTACGGCCTGATGGGTACGCCGGGCTTTTACGCCTTTCATAATGTTTTGAAGGCGCGTGCGGCATCCAATGAAGTGCAGTACATTCTTCGCCACTTCGCCAAAAACTCGACGCTCGAGACTCTGCTCCAAGGGTACGGAGTGGCGCTCGACATCAAAAACATGGAGTACAAGACCATCGATGACTCGAAGAAGAACGCTGGAGATGATGATGCAGTTGACACTGTGGATGATGACGAAGACGGTGACAGTGAAGATGGCGAGGAAGAGGATGTGGAAGGGTTCTTGTTCAATGTGTTGGTGCAGCGTCATGGCGCGATCGCGACGAAACTGAAAGAGTTCCGCGATTCTCTCGTGAAGCAAGACGACCAAGCTCAAGAAGTGAAAGCGTGGCATCTGAAAGATCTCGGACTTGCTGCTGCTCGTGACATTCTGGACGCGAAACATCCTCTCAAGAGACTGCAAGCGCTCTCCCAAGATTTCCCGAAGCATGCGAAGAAACTCGCGTTCTCGCGCAAGCCTTTGACAGACGAATTTCGAGAGGAAATTGAGCGCCGTCAGATGGAAGCAGTCCAGAACGGATTGGTCAACAAGTTTTTGCTGAACGGCATTGCTATTGACCCAACCCAGCGATCTTTCAACATTTACGATTTCATGGACACGTTGAAAGAGGAGTGGTCTGTCGCGAAGAAACTGGTGGAATTACCGCTGAACGATTCGGAACTCAACACGATGCTGGCTCATGTGCGCGAATCGAACCAAGCACAGAAAGCTGTACGTATCCGTGTCCGCGGAACTTACGAAGGAGTGGCGCCATTCTACCTCAACAACATCGAAACCGATTCGAAGACTGCTCAATGGCCGCTTGATATTGACCAGCTGAGACGGCCTGCGTGGAACATCATCTTCGTCCGAAAGAACATGTATGAGTACGTCGTTGTGTTTGATCCTATGGTAAGTAGTGGCCGTACCACGCTCAACCAAATCGCCTTCATGCGCATGCGTGGTGCACCGTTGCAGTGGGGGTTGCTCATCTCGTCCAAAGAACTGATGGAGGCGAAGGTGGACAAAGAGAGAGACGCACTCATTCAAAGATGGAAGTTTTTCAAGGTTGATGATCGTGCGAATGCGTGGCACTTCGCGAAACTCCTTTTTCTCGCGAGAGCAAAAGACGCTGAAGTTGCGGCGAAAGAAGAAGAGCCTCGGAAGCAAAGTTCGAACCGAATTGTCTCTGCGTTCATTGAAGGTGTTGCTGACGAGGGAACTACTGAAGTCACGATCCAACACTTGGTGACGAGCTATGCTGATTCAGCGTTTGGCTTGAAGTCTCGTGCAAAGCTTGAAGAAGAAGCACTGTACGTGCTTCGAAGCGATGAAATGAACGACTTGGTTCTGAGCATGACGGAGTATATTCAGAAGAAGCACTTGCCATTGGAGTCGTCGCTCTTCAACGGCGTTCTTCGAAAGAACACTGATGTGCAAAGCGAAATCATGAGTCACCTCGGAAGAGACCAAGGCGTTTATCAAGCTATGGCACGCAACGATCAGCTGGGAGAAGATACTGACTTCATTGAAGAACTTCTGTCTACGCAAGAAACGTACCCAGCGTATTTCCCGATCTTCGACACGAGTAAAAACGCTGAGGATGGTTCCAAGTCGCCTCAGAACTTGCTGTCCCACGATGCTGACCACAAGATTGAGAATCTGCTGGAAGCCCACGTGGATCACTTCCACGCGGCGGACTCTCTTTTACTCCCCAAGAAGCAGACATTATTGTTTGTCGCTAACCTGGGCGACCAAGCTCATGCTGGTCATGTGTACCGGGGTGTGAAGGCTGTCCTGGAAGATTCTGAAAAAGCCTTACGTGTTGGAGTTGTCCCTCGTCTGGACGCCACTGATGGACAGGAAACCAGCGCGTTTGTAGCTTCTATCATTGCTGCTATCGGCACGTCTGATGAAGAAAGTCACTTGCGATTTGTGATGGAAGCCTTGAATTGCGTTATGAAAGGCAAGTCGCTGAAATCGTCCAAGACGAAACTGACCGGTATATTGAACAAGCTGGAGAAAGAAGATGGAATTGAAGACAAGCAGATGCTTTCAACGCTGCAAGAAATCGTGAGCGGAGGTGAAAACTTACTCACTGACGCAAAGAAGGCTGGCTTTAAACAGCTGAGTGGGCTTCTGATGGGTGCTTCGGCACGAGACCAGCTAGCGCGCTTATACATCAACGGCTTTCCCATTGATTTGCCAGCGCACTCTATCTCCGATGAAGACATGTCTGCTTTGACTGAGTTTGATTCGAAGTACCGAAGTCACGCGGTGGGGAAGGTGTTTGTGAAGAAGAGCGCAAAGCTGACAGTGGATGAAGCGAACAAGATCAGTCTTGACATTGTGAAAGTGTGCGATCTAGTAGACAAGTACAAGAAGGCGGAGCGTGCGGGGAGTTTAAATCTTGAGGATTCGCAGCTGGTTGTTCGACTTCCCGGGGACCCTGCGCTCACAGTCTCTGCGTACTTGGACCCGCTCTCTGAAGCTTCGCAGATGATTAGCTCGCTGCTACTCATGCTGCATACACAGCTCAACGCTACCATTGAGCTGGTGCTACTTCCATCAGCTGATTATGCGCAGTTCCCACTGCAACGATTCTACCGTTATCTGTTCGGTAAGACGCCGTCGCTGGCCACACCTAGTGTGGAATTCCGTAAGCTTCCAATTAAGCCGATTCTGACGATGAAGATTGAGACCCCCGAGGCTTGGAATGTTCAAATCCACGAAACTAACGAGGATTTGGACAACCTGCGAGTGGATCCTGACAGCGCGGTAGATGTGAAGGCTACGAAAACCGCTGTGTTCAAGCTTGAGAGTTTGCTTGTGTATGGACAATGCCGGGACAAGACGTTTGAGATGTACACTCCCCCACATGGCCTGCAATTGGTTCTTGAGCGTGACGTTGGGACGCAACGTTTGCATCGCGATACGCTAGTGATGAGGAACTTTGGGTACTTTCAACTTCAGGCTACGCCTGGCGTTTGGTCCTTGCACCTTGCCAGAGGCAGAGCCACGGAGCTTTTCGAGATCGTGGATATGGCATCGGACCAAGCAGTAGACACCACCCCCGTGCAGGTGTACGATTTTGGCTCACGTCTTAGCCAGCTGATTGTGCGCAAACGAAAGGGGCGAGAACACGATGTGCTGCTTGATCCGGAGGCGATCAAAATGGCCACTAAACGTGATGTGGAACCGATCGCGGAGGATGCAGGCATTCTCAGCTCGTACTGGGGTTCGATGATGTCTTTGCTCGGCAAGAAAAGTATCAAGCAAACGGTGGAGGTAAATGCGTCCGACGCAGACGAATCGGCTGTGGTTGCACATTCAAACGTGAACAAGGGCCGTACAGGAGAAACAATTCACGTCTTTTCGTTGGCGACAGGTCATCTGTACGAACGATTCTTGAAGATCATGATGTCGAGTGTGTTGAAGCGTACTAAGAACCCGGTCACGTTTTGGCTTTTGGAGAACTTTCTGTCACCTGACTTCAAGCAATCCATTCCTGCGCTTCGTGAAATGTTTGGGATGGATATTCGATTGGTGACATACAAGTGGCCGAACTGGTTGCGCCAGCAGACACAGAAGCAACGAGTCATCTGGGGGTACAAGATCCTGTTCTTGGATGTTCTCTTTCCTCTCGGTGTGCAGAAGATTATCTACGTTGATGCGGATCAAGTCGTGCGAGCCGATTTGAAGGAATTATGGGAAATGGATCTGCAAGGCGCGCCATATGGGTACACTCCATTCTGTGACTCGCGCAATGTTGGCTTCCAGTTTTGGCGTCAAGGGTACTGGAAGGACCACCTCCGTGGCCGACCGTACCACATCAGTGCTCTCTACGTTGTCGACCTCGCGCTTTTCCGCCAGATGGCAGCAGGAGATGCGCTTCGAGCTACGTACGAGCAGCTCAGTGCCGATCCAAACTCGCTTTCCAATTTGGACCAGGACTTGCCGAACTACATGCAGCATCAGATCAAGATTTTCTCGTTGCCCCAAGAATGGCTCTGGTGCGATTCGTGGTGCAGTGATGAAAGCAAAGTACAGGCGAAAACGATTGACTTGTGCAACAATCCAAAGCACAAGGAGCCGAAGCTCGACATGGCGAAGCGTGTGATCTCAGGGGAGCTTTTCAACGAGTCGTGGATCGAGCTTGACCAAGAAATTAAGGATGCAGAGGCGAAATTCTTCAAAGACTCGGCTGCCGCGCCATCTGAATAAAAAAGAAAGTTCACGCCTATGCTTCGGCATGCGCGCAGGAACGACGTCCAAAAGTGCAAAGGTAAGTTCAGTAAGCAAAAACAAGAATGGTCAATGCCTTCTGCTATCGTCGTCATGTGTTCATTGTTCTATTTCGTAGGCGAATAGGAACACTGGGTGACTAGAATTTTCTCCTCGAACGTCTTGAATTCAATCTGCACGTTGTCAAACCGACAAAGAAACACTTGCTCTTCCGAGGCGTGGCCTCGGCCTTGGTGCACGCTTCGAATATCGAGCACGAGCATTTGCTTGATCGCAGCTTGGATATCATCGACGCTTTTGTAGAACGTGGATTGCTGTCGCTCGATCATCACCGCGAGCGCTTGCGTTGCGTCGTCGCTGAATTCGACAACGCGTACGAGGACGTCGGATTTCTCGCTCACCCACTCGGGACAAACGTGATCCGCGACGCAATCGGCAGGAACGTAAGGCTTCACGTCCAGCACGGGGGTGCCGTGCACGAGATCGTGACCGCTGATGTCGATGTACCGTTCGTGCACGGCGTCGATCTTCACGACAGTCAAGCCAATCGAGTTGGGGCGGTGCGGCGTGCGCGTCGAGAAGAGCCCCACTTTCTTGCCGCCCAATCTGCAAAGGAAAGACAACGCAACAGAGTCAACAAAGGCTCGACCGCGTCAGCCATTCAGATTCCACTCTTGCTACCTCGGTGGCGCGATCTTGGCCGGGAACGTCGTCGTCTTCTTGGTCCCGCTGCTCGAGGACGCCTTGACAACGTTGGTGTTTTCGTGGAACACGAAGATCACCCACAGGTGCGTGAACTGCTCGAGTCCTTCGAGCGACGCAGGCGGGATGCTCGTGCGGAATGCGATGCGCGCACGGGCATCCGGCACAAGCGCCCCCTGCCGAGGCGTCCCGCGGCGCTCGGCGAAGCAGGACTCCACGGCGCCAATGGTGTCAAAAGTGTAGCCATGGAGCTCTTGGTAGCGCTGGATCGCTTCGCGTGCATCCTGCGGAAAACAAACAGAACCGATCAGTGCACTGCACCGTTGGCAAGAGGCTCCAGGCGATCGCGTATGGCGTGCAATCGGCCTTATGCAAATGACCGATTGCACAAAGCGAATCGTCACTCAGCGTACCCGCTCGACATTGGTGCGGCCACTGCGCTCTTGAGCGCGCAGCGTCTTTTGGCGCGCGACCTCGCGCTGCAGCTCTGCAAGTGCCTCATACTTCGCCGTGCTGTCAGTAGCATCATCATCAGATCCCTGCGGCAGCTGCCGGCCGAGCGCAAAGCCCGCTGCCGTGCATGCGGCACCCGTCGCGACAAGCGCCGCGAGCCAATTCCCGAACATTTGCGTGCCGATTGGATGGATGGTTACGCCACATACAGGTACGATAGAGGTACTATATCATGACCAAATACAAGGCGGGTTACGCTCCGTTTTGGCTAGAGCTGCGGCTTGTTTCTACCCATCGAATAATCACACGTTGAATACTTTTGTGGGTTACTGTAGCGCACCACTTGCTGAAAGCACATTCTGTCGGTCGAGCATCACTTTGTCACCCGTGACGGCCATCCGCTTCGGTCCGTGCAGGTGGCTTGCTCAGATTGAGTCCAGCAAGCCATATCAGCGCAGTGAACCCTTTGTCCTATCAAGTGGTCAGCACCAGTCGGGCTTTCAAGGTTGCGGCATTACCTGGTGTTTGCGGTCAGAAATCGCGCCTCCTATTTATCTGGCAGAATGTATTTCTCTCCCTCGACGCTGCGATTTGCAGTTCAACGCACCTGATTTTGCGCTGTCCCACCTTGGAGCCGAGGACTAAAACGGAGGTGAAATACTGCTAATTCCAGGACTCGCTTAATTTCACATTTGCTCCAAGTTGTTTTTTTTTCTCTTTTTTTCGAAACCACACAAAGAAAGTGAAGCAGTTTGTGGCTCACAGCGTGCATCCGACTCGTGCACAAGGCGACAACACGTGGATGAGAACTGGCAGCCATTTGTAGCCACACAAGCGCGTAACTGCGCCCGGTCTCTATCCCACCACGCACCCTGCGCTGCCGCTCCCTCCCATACAAACACAAGCATAAAATCCTGCAAGCAAATCAACACACACACACAAGCAAGAGTTGCTGGGCTGAGGCATTTCTTGTTTAGCCTGCAATCGCGTTCCTACATGTGGCACTTGCATGAGAAGGACGTGCGTGCAACTGCTCGTCCTTCTGCACCGTGCATGACTCACAAAAAGATACTTTCGTGCCGATATCCTACACATCAGCAGGTATTTCCTCAAAAGCATCCGCCAGGACATGCGCGGTTGTCCAACTCAAGTTCCTGGTTCGGGATCAGAGATCTGCTGGTGTGCTCCCACGCTTTGTGTGGAGCGCTGTCTGCCACAAAAAGCGAAATGCGGCTGCACATTGCAGGGTCGGTTTTAGTCGCAGGTTAAGTCAGTACGTAGGAACGCTAAAACGGAGGTGTAAAGTGCACTTGTCGATACTAGCGCAAATCGAATGGCCCACTCGCGTTTGATGATTGTTCGCTCTCTTTTGCGGTCAGCGCTCAACGAGTCGTTGAGCGACGGAAAATCAGTTGCAGAGCAATCTTAATGTGTGGCCCCCAGTCTTTCTTTATCGCACCATCTGTGCATAAACTACACTCGCCATTATGCTGCATGGAGAGACCAACGTGTGCGCATGTTGCCATGCGTGGTTACCTTCTCTCTATTCCTCTTGTCGTTGCGCTCAGGCATGGATGCCGCGAGCAAGCAAGGAGACATGCCACATGAACCCAAATAATAATGCGCACGAGTGTGAGCAACAGTGGCCCGTTTGTTTACAGTGCAAATGGAAAGCCTTGTATTAGCACGACGCCCACTTGCCTCATAATTCCCACATGATAATTGCCCTCAGTTCAAGAATTATGTGTTGCGGGCCTATTTCTGTGCGATTGGTAGTTTTCTGACTCCAACCTTTGTTTGGTTCTTATTGCAGTGCTCTGTTTCTTTCAGACACTATTCTACATCAAACGTGCACTGTTTTAATCCAGGAATAGTAGCTTCGCTGGCAGCAAGCGAGTAGGGTTCTCAAGAAGTCAGGGTGGAAAAGGTGTCGGGTTCTGTTCTGCCCTCCTCGTTTAAGTGAACACCATACAACCTCCAAGGTATGGAGATCGGTGGCCCCCGTCTGTCGTGTCTATCTCGCACGCTTCAAATAAATACAACCAAAGGCGCGTTTTACATACAGAGGGCTATTGTACAAGTGCGGGGTAGGGCTCCAAACACTACGGGCAAAAAAGAACGACAAACCCCGCACAACGACAATCCCAACCCGACCCCCCTCCGCCTCTGCTGCTGCTGCTGCCTAGGGTTACACAAGACGCAGCCAGCGCACGACAGCCCACGGGGTTACACTCGCGCTTTGCTCATGGGAGCCGTGGGGAGGACCATGGGTGCTCGACGCCGGCGGCGCCGCGGCGCGTCCGCGCTGCTCGTGGCGCTCGTCGTGTGTCGCGATGCGCTGGCAGCAGCGTCGTCTTCTTCTTCTTCTTCTTCTTCTTCTTCGTCGTCGTCTTTGTCGGCGTACGCCGGGAGCTACGTGCTGACGCTCGCAGACGCGATCCCCGAGATCGTGCACGTGAACAGCAGCGGCGCCGCCGCGGCGCTTTTCCAGTTCGACCCCGTGACGGCGCCCAACTGGACGTTCGGCGCGCTCGAGACCGCGTTCACGAGCCTCGAGACGAGCATCAAGACGCTCGCACCCGCCACCAAGACCCTGCAGCTCAACGTGCTCTTTGACCAGGTCTCGTTTGTCGTCACGCTGCTGCGCTTCCAGCAGCACAAGCAGTGGCAGTACGGACCCACGCTCGTGCTCAACTCGGACGCGCTCGAGGGCCTCAGCAGCCTCAAGACCCTGTACGTCCGTCGCGTCCACGCCGCGTGCAAAGCGCTCGCCTCTCATCTCTGTCCTTACGGCTCTTGCATGCAGGGAATTCGTCCATTTCAACCTCGACCTCAGCCCGGACTTTCTCCCGTCGGCAGCGGCGATCGAGGACTTGTGCGTGCACCAGCAGCTGAACAGGAATACACTCTCTCTCTGCCAGCGTACCAGCGTGCTAAACTGTTCTTCTTCTTCTCCCCGTCCACAGGTCCTTCGACACGTGCGAAGTGCCGTCGTTCACACTCGACACCAAAGTCTCGGTCTCCAACGTGTACGTGCGAGCACGCTGCTTGGTCTTTTTTCTACTACAGCAGCAGCATGCTAATTGCGGTCGTCTCTCTCTCTCTCTCTCTCTCTCTCTCTCTCTCTCTGCAGCGTGTTTCGCAGCTGCAACCTGACCGTGTTCCCGTCGTCGCTCTTGGACGTGCCGTCCATCAAGTCACTGTGCGTGCTTTATCTGCTCTTGTTGCTGCTGGCTTCTAAGATCAGTGAGTTGTGCTCACGATAACTTTTCTTCTTCTTCAACACAATAGCAAACTCGAGGACAACCACATCACGCGGCCGATTTCGGTGACGTCGGCGCAGTTCACGCAGCTCCAGAGCATCACCTTTGAGAGCACGGGCAACACGCTCGTGGACACCGCGGCGGCTTCGACCGCGACTTCAAGCGCGTCGTCGTCTGCGTGCGAGAACCCGCAGCTGTATCAAGGCATGACGTTCTGCGTCCTCGGTTCGTCTTATTTTCTATAGTTCTTCTTGGCATGAAGCTGTCATGGGCTTACCGACACCTTTTTGCTTTTTTCTTTGTCGCAGATCTCACGTACCGCTCGAGCAAGGACCAGATCATCAAGAGCGACTCGGGCGGCAGCAGCAGCAACTCCGTGACGGCCAAGGACACCGCGTCCTCTGGCTCCAGCAAGCTCATGACGTCGGTCATCGCCATTCTTTCAGTGTGCGGCGTGGCGATCGTGGCCATTGGCTCGATCATTTACCGGAAGCGGCACCGCGCAGTCTCGTACAGTGGCGACACGCGCTCGAGCTTTTACGAAAACTCGGACATGCTGCTCTCTCCGAGTAAGCTCGACCCCAAGTCGCAGGGTATCGGCGACGATATCCCCGTGCTCCCGACGTCGTCGTCCGCGGCGGCCACTCCAGCAACAACAGCAAACACAGTAGCAGGCACCGTCGCGGAGCTGGATCTCGGTCGCGAAGTGATCCATTTGGGCAAGAAGCTCGGGATCCATGGACTCCGCAAGGGCGAGTACCGCGACGAGCCGGTTGTCGCTCTGCGCGTGAGTCTGCGCGCGCTGCGCATCTCGATGCGCGAAGTCAACAAGATCATCGCGAGCTACGTGCCGTTCCGGCATCGCAACATCGTCGAGCTGCTCGGCACGAGCATGACTGCGCTCGAGGATCTGCTGATCGTCGTCGAGTACATGGGCAAAGGCAGCCTCCGGTCCGTGTTGCGGAACCCGAAGATCGACCTGAAATGGCACGACAAGCTCCGCATGAGCACGGACATTTGCGCTGGCATCGACTTTGTGCACTCGGTGCGGTCGACGCTCGTGTCCAAAAACCTCACGAGCAAGAGCGTGCTGTGCAACAACGAGCTCACGTGCAAACTCGACATCTTTGACTATGGCCGCAACGTGCGCGACCACAGCGTCCCCGTGCTCAACTTTGGCGAGTGCGACATCGCGACGCGCGCGCCAGAGGTTCTCGCGGGTGGCCCGATCACGCGTGCCGCAGAGGTGTACGCGCTCGGCGTGATCTTTTGCGAGATCTCGTCCAGGAAGATGCCGTTCGAAGAGATCATCGCCGAGAAAGGCCCGACGCTCGGCGACCTGTTCATCGCGCGCGAGGTCGCAGCCCAGCGGCTGGAGCTCAAGCCCGCGCGCGAGGACGTGCCGGCCGAGTACCAGGAGTTAGCCATTCGTTGCGTCGCTTTCGACCCGTCCCGGCGACCGACGATCTCGGAGATCCTCAACGTGCTGCGAGCCTAGACGCGAGCGCACAGGACGCAAAGCGCCAGGACTCTGTTAGGTTCTCTTTTTTGGAAGGGCAAGCGTCCTTCCAGTAGCTGTGGTCTGCCGTGAGGATGGGTGGGTGGCTCCCACCCGTGCCCAACAACAACATCGTGTTATATTATTAAGGGCTCTCCCGCATTGCGTTTGGTGGCATACAGCGTTGGTGTTTATTCACTTGATGGTGTTGAATTTTGGAGGCGTGTGTATGGAGTAGCTACTCGAGCTTGACATTTTCCGGCTCGCTTCGCGGCGGCCACGGGAGCTCGTGGAACCGATGCGCGAGCTGCCGATACGGAACCGAGCGCTGCTCGTGGGTGAGCGCCGATCGGCCGCTCGAGCTCGGCAAGACCCAGACTTCGCTCTGCGCCACGCACTCGCGCGGCCAGTCGTCTGGAAGCCGCGTCTGCTTGCCGTACTGCTCGACCTTTTTCAGCGGCGGGGAGAACAAAAAGCTGAATTGGCGCTTGCCCGAGAACGCGATGAGCATCGGGCCGTGCGCGCTGCTGCACTGGCAGCTCTCGTTTTTGACAGAGTGCTCGCTTTTGACGGGTTGCTGCTGCTGGCTGGAATTGGCGCAGACGCGGCGAGTGTGGTCACGGAGTCGTCGAAAGAAATCGTGTTTCCAGCGTTGCACTGGCAATGCACTCGTCAGTCCTAGGTCAGGTCAGGCTATCGAGCGATGGGGATACTACGTACTTGTTTGCTTGTCATACTTCGCTGCGTCGCTCCCAGGCTGCGAGAAGAAAGCACAAAGAATCGCACACGTGAGCTTGCTTGTATGTGTGTGTGTGTTGCGTGCGGCACGCGGTGCGCATCCATCGAACCTCCAAGCCGATGGAGGTAAACCCGACACCGACGAGAAACGGCATGGCATTCTGCATCGCAACAGGAGAGTCTGGGGGCAAGATCCCTTGCCACGACAGCCCGTACAACTTGCCAACGATTAAGCTCCACATCCGGTTGCTGGGATTACTGAGCTCATACGCAAGGAACGCAAACGATTTGAATGAAAAAGTGGACTGTGAGCGAGGAAGTTGCCTTCGCCAGCAGCTCACCTGTATGAGAATCCACCTGGAGATCATTCATGTGCACACATAATACGTCATAAGTCTGCGAATAAAGAACTTGTAGCGCAATTGTGCCAAGTAGTAATACTTGTCCAGGCGTGGTCCGACGGGTTATGCCCAACAATCAGCAACCGCAGCATTTGCTCTGGGTGATGGGTACATTTCACAGCGTTCTGGAAGCACTCGTCACAGATCCCATGCCAGCGCTCCTGCCATTTGCTGCGCGGCAGCGGCACAGCGGTCTCCGATGCCGCCGTGGCTTGGGGCTTAGGCTTTTTGGCTGCAGAGGGCTATACGATCGCCACACAATCAGATAACATTTACACCAGGTCAAAAACCAAGAACAAAACAAAGCATGCAGAGATAGTACCGCCGGACTCGTGGCCTCGGGCTCGTCCATCGGCTGCTCTGGCGCCGCCGCTGTAATGGACGGACGAGACCCTGCATCCGACGGCTCGCTCTCGTCGCGCGCGCGGCGCTTCGCCTGGAATTGGAAGCGTGCGAACACGTTTCCGCTGGCGCTCATCAGCGTCGTTCTTTGCTTTGCGATCTGATGAGCAAGTCGCACTTGGTGTTGCGAGTGATGGTCTCTATCATCCTGCGACTTTCGTTTTGTCCAATCAAACGCATCCATCCGACAAAACCCAAACTACGAGCAGCTACGCAAACCCAAAATAAAAAAACACACACCCGCACCGCTTCAAGCACTCACTGACGCAACGAACCTACGAGGCCAATGTGCGCCGATGAGCGCCACATTCGCGCGGACTCGCTCACGAACCAGCTCCGAGCGTTCGCCAAGCAGAAGCCGCGCAAGCGCCAGCAGCCCGTGCTTGAGCCTGTACGCCAGCCAGCTGCAGGCCTTTCGCTGCTTGCCGCTTCTAGGATAAAGTAGCACTTGATATGGCATATGATGTTCTGATGGCGCCTTGCGTTGTAGCTCCCGCTGAATGACCAGCGTAGAGAGAAAAGCGACAGCAGCATGCTCATGGACACCGCGAGCCTGCAGAGGCAGGTGCAGAGCCCGATTCGGCTGCAATGGCTCGTGGACGACTTCATCAAGGCTGCAGGCACAGGCGACACAAAAAATGGACCAGTTCATCCGCGGCGGCGTTCCTATTGACCGCAAGCACAGCGTACGTACATTGTGGTTTGTGATTTGCTTGTGTGTATGCGTGTGGGTTTGCTAATGAGTCCCTTTTGGGCGCGTGTAGGTCTTGCAATACAGTGCGCTGCACGCAGCAGCTGCACTCGAGAGCAACGAGATCACCAAAGTGCTCGTGCAAGCAGGCGCGAACGTGAACGGGAAAACCAAAGTCAGTACCGCGCTGGTTGTGTGTGTTGTTTGTCGCAGTGCATATCGTAGACTGACATGTGCTTGGGTGCAGGATCTAGATTCGGCGCTCCATTTGGCAGCGAAATACGGCAACCCAGCCGTGGCGCAGGAGATCTTACGGCACGGCGTCGATATGAAAAGCGCTAACCATGTAGGTACTGCCACCCCCGCATGCGTGGGTATGAGGCAGAAGCTCGTTCGGCATTGATCGTTTTGTTCCGGTGGGATGATCCATAGGGCGGCTTCACGCCCATGGACATTGCAGCAGATCGACGAGATCACGAGCTCAAGCGGCTATTGGAGCGTAAGTGCTTCAGCCACGCGATTTCCTTATCGCAAACAACAGTCCGTCACTCGTTTGTTCCCTGCGTATAATGTGAGCAGCTCCGCCCAGTACGCCGACCGACGTCCACGTGCAGGCAGCTTCCTCGACGTCGCTCACGGTCGCATGGCGTTCCACGTGCAGTTCGTCGTCAACGTACCTCTTTTGAATCACGTGGGTGCTCTGCGAAAGCGCTGGCGAGTTCGCAGGCGAGTGCACGACTCCAGCGTATCGCATTTGCAACCTCCTCCCCGCGTCTTGGTATAAAGTCACAGTGCAGGCCGGGAACCACACGGTCGGGTGGAGCGCGCCGTCGGTGTCGTCTGCGGAGGGGTTTTGCACGGACGGAGACATGCCAAACGCCATGGTCGCGCCGATCATCACCGAAGTCAGCGAGAGCTTCATCCGCATGCGCCTGCAGCTGCCGCAGGGCAACGGCTCCGAGATCTCGCGCGTCTCGATCCAGAGCCAATGCACAGGCGCCGTGGCCTCGGTCACGACCGCGTCTTTTCGAAGGCTGCTCAAGCCGCAAGACCAAGACGATACGTGGGAGAGCATCGTGAGCGACGTGGGGCTGCTGCGTAATTATGACGCCGAGGACGACAAGGATGCAAATCTTCACGCCAACCTCGCCGACAAGGAGTTCGTTGCAACGGGGTTGGCCTCAGGCCGTGTCTACTACTTCCGCGCCAAGGCGTTCAACCAGAGCGGATGGTCCCCCGACGGCGAGGCCAGCGACGGCGTCTGCACCAACGATAGCCCCAAGGTCGTGCATAGGAGCGCGCGATCCATGACGCTTGTGTGGCCAAAGCCGTACTCGACCGAGCACATCGACGCCTACGAGTTGCACGCGCGCATGAGCACCAGCACGCAGTGGACGACGCTCGCAACGAACCTGCTTGGCCAGAGCCTCGTGCTCGAGGACCAACTGATCCCGTCCGCAGCGTACAGCTTCCGCATCGTGCCGCACTTCGCTCTCCACGGTGGCCACTGGGGGGACGCCAGCAAGTGCACGTGCTTACCGCTGGTTACGACGGACGCAGCGCCGCCAGAGCCTCCCGTGGACTTGCAAGTGCTTGACCGCACAGCGCAATCTGTGACGCTCGCGTGGGGGATGCCGCAGTGCAATGGCCACGTCGTAAGCAGCTACCGGCTCCAGTATCGGTGCAGCAGCAACAGATCTGGACCGTTTGAGTGGGCGGATACAGACGACGGCGCGACTGCTGTGACAGGACAGCACCAGCGGTTCGTAGTCGAGCGTCTGCAGCGCGGCTGTGAGTACGAATTCCGCATCAACGCGCGCAATGCGCTTGGCGAGAGTCCCTTCGCATGGCTCGATGAGAGCGTGTGGACGTATCGTACGTGCTCTTGTCGCTCTGTTGGCTTGTGACGTTGGACTTTGTTGGATTGCAGGTTTCTTGCCACCGACAGCTCCGGGGTGCGTGACGAAAACCAGTTTCTCGCTGCATCTTGAATGGCGCGATGGCCACGAAGCCCCTGGAGACGAGCTCGACGACCTGGTGTACGAAGTGCAGCTCTGCCAAGTTGAGCGCTCCGCCACTGCAGCAATGGGAGACGACGGCGACATCGAGGGCCACGATGCTGACAGCGACGGAGCAACGCGAGTGCAGCACGGTGCTGATCTCGACGGTCTCCAATGGCGCATCGCTGCCCAGGACCTCCGTGAGCGCCATGTCATCGTCTCGGGACTGCGTCCGCTTGCCTGCTACGTGTTTCGGGTACGAGCATCGTCACCGTCTGGGTCTGCTGGCGCCAGCGCCACAGAAAGCGTGTTCAGCCCCGTGAGCTCTATTTTCCAGACAGGACGACGAATATGAATCAAACGCAAACAACAACAACAATAACAACAGCACGATTAGCTAGGAGATAAATTAGCAAAAGCTCAAGGCTCTTCTTGGACACTGTGGCTGTGCAGCGCGGTCAGAAAATGCGCCACGACTCTGTCGACGACGTCGCTCGGGCGGTTCTCATCGTGGACGCCTATGAACTGGACCAGTTCCTTGGGGCCGCCGTAGTGCTCGTAGAGAGCCTCCGTGTGCGCCGGCGTGACGAAATCCTTCTTCGAGGCGCGCACAAACATGCACGGCCACTGGAACTGCGGCACGTCGCTGAGCAACTTGATGTCGCGCACATTGAAGCCGCCAGTCTTGCGGATCGAGCGGCCAATGATCTTGGCAGCTAGCACACACACAAGACAAGCGAAGGGTGAGGAACTCAAGCATCAGCGACAGCCGCGGGCTTCGAACTCGCACACTCACCAGCGGAAACCATCGCGACGGGGAACACCAGGTTACGTCGCTCGGCGCTCTGACTGATCTCGACCAGCATGTCCAAGATCACTTGTTCCATGTCGCCAAACGTGCAGTCCATGGTCAGCCCAAACACAAACTTGTCTGCTCCATCTAGCAAAAATGCAGCGCGTGTTGTTAGCTCCTGAGGCTTTTTTGGTCACACAAAAGCGCAAGAATCTCACCTTGTTCGGCCTTGACGTATCCTGCGATGCGCAGACGCGCGTCGTCGTTGCGCTTGATGAGCTGCATGCACTGCTCGACGCTCAGCCCTTTCACAGCCACGTTCCCAATCGAGAGCAGCACAAAGTCGCCATTCTGGACGTCTGTGCGCGTGAGCCGGAATGGCAACCGGAACGACGACGGCCGCACGCACAGTAACTGGCCCGTGGCTTTGTCCTCGACGACCTGGAGCTTCTTGGCGTCCTTCTTCATCAGCAGCAGACTCTTGTACTGGAACCCGCGCGCCTGGCGAAGATGCAGCAGCGCCGCGGAGCCGCCGATGCCACGGCCCCAGATCCCAACGCAGGATGCTCGCCCCGTCGCGTACAGATACTCCATCACGGCGCGGAGATCGTCCTGCTCAAAGTACCCAAACGACACGCGGTCTCCCTCGGACTTGCCCGAGCCCGAGAGGTCGAGCGCAAACAGCGAGAAGCCCGCGGCCAGGATCTTGTCGCGCAGGTACACGCATTCCTTCCGCGACGACGACATCTCGTGCAGGTACACGATGCAGGGCGGCGCCGTCGCGGCCTGGTACGCCGCCGGCGAGAGCGTCAAGAGCTCGCCCACGGGCATCGCTGGATCGGAGATCGTGCTCCAGCGATTGCCGTCGCCCATGCTGTCGACGCTGTCGACACTCGCTCTGCGGTAGCTGTGGACGCTCGCGCGCCAGCACGGCTCCACGGGCGCTGAGGACGACGGCTTGCGCCGCCAGAAGCTGCACTCGAGCACCTCGTTGCGCACGTTCCTGAGCTGCAGGTCTTCGCGCACAACCTCAAAGGACTCTGCAGAGTTCCGCTCGCGACTGATCACTGTGAGCGCGGTCTCGTCCAGGTCCACGAGTGAGTACGCAGCGCGCACGGGGTTCGTAATCGACTGGATGAGCTCCTCGTACGACGTGCAGAACAGCCGCCACCAGGTCGACAGACTGTGTGCCTGCAGCCCATCGTTCTTGCGCAGCTACACCAAACAAACAAAACAAACCAAGCGAAGCACCGTAAGCAGAGCGAACGCACGCACCCGCATGTGCTCAAAGGGGAGAAAAGCGCACCGCTTCCTCGAGCTCGCCGTCCTGGAAGATCTCCATTCGCGCTGTGGCGACGCGCGGTTACGGAACCCGGCACGCAAGTCGCAGCGTGGCGTGGAATGGCTAGTCGCGCGTGGCGCGTGCGGCTGCGTTCTCCACCGAGCGAAGGGGGCAGAAGGCGCACTGAGCGTGCGTGTATGCGTGTGACTGTGCTTCTTCCTCCGCGCTCCTCTTCCGCCGCCACTCGCACCACGTCACGGCCGCGCTTCAGACCGCTTCCTGTTGAACTCGGACGGTACGGTACCACTGTGACGGGGGATTTTGCAGGCGAGTACAGTGCCACCTCTAGTGGAGACACGACGAGAAACCACTCGCACGCGAATTGTAGTTTGGAAGGGTGCAATGTCCCAATATGTGGCTGGCCGACTGATCGGTCGGAGAAAAGACCGTCAGCATCAATCGCAGGTGGATGCCTGTCTGTGCTTCCCCACATCCTCCTGGTTGCAGTTGTCAACTGCTGGATATCACAATTTTCTCCCATCTGTTCCGCTCACCATCGTTTTACCAACTCGAGAGGTCTGACGGTACTGCGAACCAGATCACATCCGTTTGGGGACGCTTTCCGGCATATTCTACAAAGAACGACGCCATGCTTCGAACAAAACCAATGTGAACAATCGTTGGCCAAATGGGCTTCTCGTGGCTGCATTTTGCACTACGCAGCAGCTAAATAGGGGGACGTTGCTCTGCTTAGCGTTTGGCTCGAGCCCACGTTCGTAAAACAGGAGCAAATGACTATTCTCGCAGCTCGTATTTGCCCCCGGTCTCCTCATCATGTCGCCTTCACGGCGTGCGGTGGTGGAACTCGGCCACTTCGTTCTGGTAGTCCTGCACGATGCTCCCGAAGCGCTGGATGCACTCAAGGTGCGGGAAGTAGTGCACCACAAACGTCTCGCGGTCAAAGTTCAGCACGTTGCCGACGAGGTTCACGACGCGCACAGCTGCATCTTCGGAATCTTCGCGTCGGCGCTTGCGGGACTTGCCGAACAACGACAGTCTCTCGTTGCTGCTGTTTTTGCTGCTCGTCGTGCCGCGCACGTACACGAGCCCTTCCTCGACGAGCAGCGCGAGCGCCTCGCGCGTGTCCTGCAGCGTCAGCAGCTTGTCCATCTTGACGTGCACGCTCTGCTCCGTGATGCCCGGCGCCATGAGGATTAGCGACAGCAGCTTGCGCTGGATCGAGAAGAGGAACTTGTAGTTGGTGCTGCCGTCCATCTTGAGCCATGGGAACGACAGCGTGTCCTTCTCGCCTTCAAACACCACGCGCGACTTGACGGCGTTCGCACTGGTGCTGGAAGTTGGTGCACCGTTCGGAGCACTACTCTCGCTGCTGGTGGTAGTGGTCACGAGCGAAAAGGGACGCAGGAGCCACACGTCGCCATGGTCCTTGACGATGAACCGCTGGTCAAAGTACGCGTTCACACAGAGTAGCGCGCCGTCATCCACAAGCGTATTGAGACACCGGCCGACGGTCGCTGCCGCCACCGAGCGTAGCTCTTCATCGGCCTGGTCGTTGACATTGTTCCCATCGGTACTATCGATACTGAGATGATGATGGTGGCGAGCTTTGTGCACGATCTCGGCCAGCGTGATGCCTGCTTCACCGCTCGCCTGCACGTAGTGCATCACAACGCGCTCGAGCACGTCCTGCGCTCTCCTGCGCTTCTTGAACGGCAGGAACGCGATCGTGCCGAGTCCGTCGTTGTCTTCGTCGTCGGCGGTCGAAAACGCCTCCAGATGGCGCATTTGCTCCTTGTCCTCGAGCGTCACGGCATGCAGCTGCGTGTCCACGTGCCAATTGTCGATCAGCATGGACGGTTTCTTGAAATGCACGTGCTTGGCGAGATGCGCCGCGAACCCCGAGCCTCCGCCCTTGAGGCTCTTGTAGTTGAGAAACCGGAGGTCGCGCTTGCGAGATGCTGCTTTGCGCTCGTCGCATGTGAGTCCGTTGTCACTCGCACCATTGTCATCACCGGCGTCTCCATGGGGGCAATGCGTCGCTGTGAGCGTGCACGTGCCCATCACTTGGCACGCGAGCTCCAGAGCGCACTGTCCTGGAGTGGCATTCGTCGGGAACTCGGCTTCAAAGAGCTGGTCGGTGCTGTTTACTGCGTCCGCTCCCCGTTCTTTTGCCTGCGCGCCATTCGCCACCGCGCCATGCGCGCCAGAATGGGAGCTGCTCGTCGTGATCTCCTCGAGCGTCGAATGGATCATGCTCTCCTGCTCGGCCGCCTGGCGAAACAGCCACAGAGGGTACGATAGCGTCGTGAGCTTGAGGAAATCCTGGAGCCGCTGGCTCATCGTGTAGCCGCGTATTTTTTCCTTTTCCGTGGCGCGCACGATCCAGTTCTTGAGCCAGAGGTACCGCCAGACCAATCGGATCTCCTGCGCCGTCCAGAACGATATGAGCTCTTCCGCCACAAGCGGATGGTACTCCACCTGGGGCGACACCACCATCATCACGGCGCGCCGGAACAGCGCCGTGAGTCGCGCCGATTGCAAAATCGTCACTTCTTCGTCAAACACACCGCCGGGGTGCTCGCGCAGCGTGGTTTCGCGCTTCGCGTTCTCAAAGAGCAACTTCGCAGCTGGCTCCGTGAGCTTTTCCTTGAGCCGTTTCTTCACATCGATGCGCCGCTTGCCCAGTTTCCGCGCGATCGTCACGAGCCCAAAGCCCGAGCGCGAGAGACTCGGGTTGCGGAACGCGACTTGCTCCGACTCGCGCTGCAGACCCAACGGGATCGCGATCTTCCAGCGGCTTTTGCAGTTCTCAATGAAGAACGAGAGCAGATTGCGCTCGTTCTCGTCGGTCCACAGCAGCGAATTGGATTCCGATCCGTCCCCATTTCCAGGCGACCCCGTTGCAGATGCGGCGCTGCGCCGCTGTAGGGCGCGATGCGGCTTCGAGTGAGCATCCTCGTCTGCGTTCTCGCTCTCAGTCGTACTCGCAGAAGCTGCTGGTCCAGACGCAGTAGTGTCTTTGCTCGAGCGCGCTTGTCGTCGCTTCAGCCGCGGCGTGTACGTTTTCGATACGATGCCATTCCGTTTCTCGACACGCTTGCTCGCTGCTGTTTTCCCGCTCTCTCCGGCACTGTTACCACTCGTTGCTGCTTTCGACGCAGGCTTGCGCGACTTTGAGATCCACGCCAGGATGCGCAGCATGCGTCGCGCGCGTGTTTTCGCAGGTTTCGGGACTTCGCACACGGCTGGCTCGTTGCGCTTTGGCTTTGACACTTCCATGACCATTTGCTCGAGACACAAACACTCGAGCGCTTCCCAGTATCGATCCACGTCTGCTTCCGTGTCGAACGCGAACCGCAGCGGCAGCAAGTTGGAAAAGCTATAGTGCTTCTCAGTTGTGCCCACGAGACGAAGCTCATTCAGCTCGTTGACGCGCTTGCGCGGCTCGCCGCCTGCCTGCTGCTCGCCTGGCGGGTAAAAGTGCACATGATCGCCATTTTTGTCGTCGAGCACAATGCGCGTCTGGCTGCGCAAGCGGAACAAGCCGCCGAGAGCGTTGTCCTTGAGCGCGCGCGAGAGCACGCCGTCGCGGCCATCCGTGTACCCCGCGCGAAGGATCTTGATCAGACTCTTCATGCCGATCTTGTGCGGATGGATGAGCTCCAGGTCGGTCAGCGTGCCCAGCACTTTGGCCGTTCGCTGCGACTCGTGGCTCCAGATCTTGTCCCGGAGCGTGTCGGGGAGATCGTGGAAGAATCGCTTGTTCGCAACCGCGTCTTCGACGATCGCGAGCTCGATCGGACTCAGGATCTCGCCACCAGAGAACACGTGAATGTATAAATGCACGGGCATCGAGTGCAAGACTGTCTCCCTGGAAAACACGATCCCGCTAGAGCGTTGGGACGCATCCGCGCTCTCACTGCCCTCTTCCTCGTCGTCAATCGAGAGGTCCGTGGCTTCGTCTCGAAGCTGCGCGTAATTGTTCTTGGCGTCGTGCAGAAACGCCCAGAGGAACTTGTGGAAGACCTTGCAGCGATACATGACGCCGTACGCGAACCCGAGCGTGCGGTACTGTTGCGTGTGGATGCCGGACTTGGCCTGGTTCACAAAGCGGCGGATGCGATAACTGATCTCGATCGGTGCCGGTTGTCCGCTGTCTGCACCCCTGAGCGATTCGCTGTCTTCAAATCCTGGAACGTGCTCGCTCTGATCGTGTACAGAGCCTGCATCAACGTCCAGTCGGCGCTTGACTCGTCGTTGGCTGTTGTCGCCACTGCCCACTGTCACTGACGTGGTGCCATCATTGCCAGCAGCTACAGAAGAAGAGGGAACGGCCTTGGCTGCCGCCTCACTCTCGTCATCGCTCTCGAGCGTGCGGAGGCGGATGACCTGGTTCCGCTCCGTGTTCTGGTGAACTCTTCGCAGGCGCTCGTCGCGGCAGTAGTTTTTCACAAACTGCTGGATGAACGTCTCGTTCTGCTCGTACCCCGGGCACACGACACACTTCAACGCGCGGAACTTGGTCGACACGTTTTTCGCGAGCAGCGGCAGCTGCAGCAGACGCAGCGAACCTTCGCGCTCGAGTTCTTCCGCGATCCGCGATATTGAACGCGTGTCCACCATCCCCACCGCCGCGACTGCCGCCGAGGTCACCGACACAAACGCGCCAGGTTGCTGTGGTGGCTGCTGCTCCTGCGCGTCGGCCGACTCGGCAGCAGCCGCGACTTGTTTCTCCATCCCAAACACACTCGCGCGTAACGACGATATCGAAATGATCTTCTCGAGCGCCAGTCGCTCCAAAATGTGATTGCGCCGTCGCGCGCGCGTGCCGCGGACCTCCACGCCATCGCCAAATGCGCCTTTAAGCGTCATATTAGTCCGCAGCGGCGTGTCCTTGTCTTGCTGTGCTTGCTCGTCTTTGCCGTTGAGAGGCGCGTCTGCATCAGGAGCTTGGGCCACAGCGATGCTGCTGTTGCTTTCATTGCTGCTACTCTCTGGTAGCGCCAGAGACGACTCGGCTGTCGTGCTAGCTGCATTTTTCACGTCCGAGTTGGCAAACAGCCGAAATGCCTTGTTCTTCCCCAAAATGATCGTCTCAGCGCGGAGTCCGTACGTGCCTGCGAGCATACTCACGAGTTTGTACGGCAGCTTGCTGCCAGGCAGCACGATCTGGTTGCGCATTTCCACGATTGTCGCGCCGTGGTCGCTTGCATCTTCTATCAGAGTGTAGATCTGCTGCAGCAGCCCCATTTCCATTGTGATGCCTCGCTGTGCGTGGGGTCCTGTTGCGCTCGCGGGGACCGTGGGCTTGTACCGGATGCAATTGAGGATCTTGGGCTCCATCGCAGCTTTCTTCGTCGGCCGCAGCACGGCCTGGAACAGCTCGAGTCGGTACGCGTCGTCCTTCTTAGCTTCCTGCAGGATGTGGCTGCGCAGGATCTCGAGCTGCCGCTTGTGCAGGTTCAGATCGCGCCCGAGGTCCGTGAGCACACACGAGCGCGACGGCAGCTTCTGCAGATACGCCTCGGCGGCGGCGCATAGGATCTTCTTGCACGTGTCGTCCGACTCGAACTCGGCCGACGCGTCAAACATGTGCGGCGTGAACTCGAGCGCAAACCGCGGCAGATGGATGATGTTCATGCGGCGCATGGCCGGCCGCGCCACGATCATCATGCGCTTGACGATCAGATTGTACGACAGCAGCGTGTCGAGCGCGTTGTGCAAGCGCTTGACCGTGCCGTCCGCAAAAAGCGCCGCGAGCTCTGTGGTCGACATGCCGCGTATCCGCGCGCGCCCGACAGCCTCCAGGATCTGCAGATGCTCGTCGCCCAGGTCTGCGACAATGGCCTGGAACGGCGCATTCAGCACGCGGAACCGCAACTCTTGGCTCGCGATGACAATGAGTGTGAACGCGCCATGCGCATGGAGCGCATCGCCGAGCGACATGGCGTCCAGTGTCTCCGTCGACACTTTCGCGTCTGGTGCTGCCGTCGCGCATTCTGGCATAACTGCACCCTGTATCGGTTCTGGTTTGTCCGCCATAATGGAAGGCGCTAGTGTCGCTGGTGATACGCCATCGTGCGTGCTGTGGCTGTCGTCTATTGTGCACGCATCGCCGGTGGCTGGGGCCACGTCATCCGCGCTGTCGCTCACCTGCTCTCGCGGCGTCGGTGCGCTGCGCTCTACGAGCTCCAGCTCTCTCTTCGCCAAACTGCCGTTCGTACGGGGACTGGACGTCGGCCGCTTGCGCTTCTTGCCCAGAAGCAGCGTCGGCAACGCTTGCTGCCGCACGCGCTCGTGCGCTCCGTCCACGTCCAGCAGCGCCGCGTCTGCGTCCTCTGCTCGCCCGTCAGGAGCTGCGAGCGATGCCGTCGGCCTGTAGACAAACTGCAGCACGCCACGCAGCTGCTGGCGCTTGAGCAGCTGCCACACGTGGCGCCGCAGGCTGCCGTCGCGCTGCGGGTCGACGGCCTCGAAGAGCGCGGTCACCGCAACGCCCGCGCGGCCCTCGAGCGCGACGTGGTCCAGGAACTGCGCCATGAGCGCGTGCGCCATCCTTGCGTCGAGCTAGCTGTTGGTTCCTGGGAATACATCACGGGTAAATATGGGCGTCTTCCCTCGGGGACCGTGAAACAAGGGACGAGTCCCGAAATTAGCGAGACCGCGAAACCTACGCAAGAGAATAAAAGGGAGACCCAATGTGAAATGGGTGCAAACCTTACTGTACAGAGCGACTCGCTACTCTCTCTCACTTTGCAGGCACGTCCTAAAAGCACTGTGATAAGCGAATTCCGTCCCAACCTGGACTTCCACCTCTTGAGATCGACGCCGCTTGTGTGAAGTAGCAGCACTCCGCTGCTGCGTGAAGCCACCTTCAGGCTCGCGAGATGACCCGTCCTCTTGTAGTGCTCGCGTTTAACACGTTGTCCAAGTGAGATGACTTGCGAGTTTGTCCACCTGCGCAGCGAAGCCCTTGAGTGAAGGTGCAGTGACTCCAGCAAAGCCATTCCATGCGTCGATGATCATATTGGCACTTCCAGCAACACTGATGTTCGTGTGAACGTTGTTCGCGCGTGCGCCAGTTCGTCCACGAGCGCTGTGTACTCGCAGTCGTTGTTTGTGATATTCGAACCTTTGCACGCGTAGTCGCAGGAGTTGACCTCCCACTCGGCGGTGCGTTCATCTTGGACGACCAGCGCCCAGCCATGCTGCTGTGTTGTCCAAGTGAGATTCCCTGCGACTGTTACTACAGCGAGGACAAGGTCACTAAAGTGAACACCGTGCTGTGAGTGAGATGCGCACACAGTGACAGTAGCACTGTAGCACACAGTGCTGCAAGCATGAGCGACGCGCTGCAGCCCAACAAGCGACCGCGGCGCGACGAGAGCCAGGATCGACGCAGCGGCAGCGGCGCGCCACGAGAGCCGTCTGGGGGGACTTTCCACTACCACGTCCCGCGTGCCGACGACCTGCTGCGTCAAGAGCCGCGCTGCTCGCTCTCCGAGGTGGGAATGAGTAACGGGCACAACCACACGAACGTCATCGTTGCCGCAAGCAAACCTGCGCGTATGCATGTATCCGCGTACTTACGACTGTGCGACTGTGTGTAGTTCCAAGAGATCGGATACTTTAGCAAGTATTCCGCCAGCGACGTGCGCTTTGACCGATCGAACCTGGTGGGAACCGCTTGTCTTGTCGAGTTCGGCTGCTGATGCTGCTTACTCATCTTGCCCGCCTTGCTTGGCTTGAAAAAACAAAAACTAAACAAATGACTAGCTGAGGTACAAGGAGCCGGCGATTGGTGTGAACCTCTTGCATGGCGTCGAGACGTTCGTCCCGAAGGAAGAGCAGCATCCGGACGCGCATCCCGCGCCGATCGCGCCGATCCTCGCGGCGCTCGAACACTTCCAGAGCCATCGCACGGACGCGGCTGCCCCGCACTTTGTCACGTTCCGGAACAATCTCAACAAGATCATGGGGGTACGTCCCGGAGATGCGGTTTAAGCCGTGCTCTCTCTCTCTCTTTTCTTCTTTGCGGCTGATAATCAGCAGTTGACGCTCGTTTACATCGATCCCTGCGGACCACGTGACTGGTGCCACGATGGCCAAGAAAGACTCCGTACAATTCGTCGAGCGAGTGGACGTTCCTCGCAGAAAAGCGGAATGGCTGCGTGTACCTGGATGTGCACCGAACGCAAAGTGACCTGGACGCTGCGAGTCGCGGCGTGCACGAAAACCAGCGGCGCGGTGCCTACGCTGGCCGACAATTTGAGCTGGCGGCCACCCACGCGAAGACAAGCGAACTCGATGGCAAAAAACCCACCACAGGTGGAGGGCGCGTCGTGAACGAAGACGAAGAGTATTGCGGACTGTTCGCGTCCACGCTCGCGGGCAAGCGCCTGGTGATCGCCGCCGAGATCGACTGCTTCGATGGCTCGAGGGACAACTACGTCGAGCTGAAAACGTTCCGCGTGCTGCAGCGCGAGAAGGACCAGTTCGTGTTCGAGCGCTTCAAGCTGCTGGCGTTCTGGATCCAGTCGTTCGTGGTCGGCATCCCGAAGATCGTGTGCGGCTTCCGCAACGACGACTTTGAGCTCCGCAAGCTGCAGAGCTTCAAGACCGTCGATATCCCGTCCTTCTGCCGCAAATACTGGGTGCGTTCGCGCCCTTTTCTTTTTTCTATCTCGTAGTGCTCTTCATAACGTCATGCTGCGCATTGTCAGAGTCCGACTGCGTGCCTCAATTTTATGAGCAGCTTGCTCGACTGGCTGCACGCCACCGCGCAGGAAGGGCGCGTGTACCAGGTGGCGTACGCGCCGCGGCAGCACGCCGTCCGCATGACGGAACTGTCGGCGGAGACGCCATCGTTCCTCCCAGCGCAAATGGGTGCGTCCGGCATCAACATGGACGCACCTGCGAGAGCATATTCAGCGAACGTGTGTCCTGATTTATTTCAACCCGGGTCCTGATTTTTGTTGTTGGACTTTGCTGCTTGTGCTCGGTAGGAAACCCATTGACCCATTTCGTTCATAGTGGGTGGCTTGTCTTTTTACGCGGTTCTGGCACCTGCTGGTTCTATGAACCCATCTGTCGTGCCATTGTTGGGAAAAGCACGCAATGTCTCTCCCCTCTTGCGTGCAAGTTATTCATTTGTACAGGATTTTGGTGCGTGGACGAGGGTGGCATGCTGCATAGAGAACAGCTTCACTTCCAAGTTAGAGGGGGTAGAAATTTGTGTCAACCGCCGTTTCAGTATCAAGTATGCAAGGTCTGGCGATGTTTGTCTCCCTCTTCACAACACATCTTACATCGAGGGCTATCCCATATTCACGTATCATAACGTGAATCAGTACTAGTAGTACTGATGACCCGTACAGCTGAAAAGTTGACAGAGTGACTGTTACAGTAGAGTAATCGCGCCTGATTTATCATACTGATTTATAGTAGTTTTCGAGAAACGATCTTTGGCCGACCTGGATGTTCTAGGTTCCCGTCAGCCTGATTTTCGCCCTCTACTTTACACCCCTCCGAATAACTGTGTAATATGAATAACTGACGAAAGCCAAGTCTTGTAAAAATGATAATTCACCTTCATATGTAGCATGTCAGCCTTTCTATTGCTTATCCCGGGCGGCGGCGAGAGCAGACCCGCCCACGGCTGGCTATCTGGCGCCATCGCGCCTTGCAACAAGTAACGACGCTGCGCACACTCGCTCTGTGCGTGCTCCCGCTCTGCACCCCTTTCTCCCGAGCGTAACCCGCACTGGTCGCGCGCATGCACGCACTCGTCGCGGGTGCTCATTCCCGAATCTTGCCCGTCGCACGCAACAGCAGAGACAGATTACAGCCCGTGAGGATGCACGCCGTGAAGCTCTGCGCCACGCTCGCGCTCGCCGCGCTCTACCAGGCCGAGGCCATCCGTATGATCAACTTCTCGTCGAAGGTGGCCACCGCGACCGAAGACACCGACCGCCCGGGCATCTGCAAGGACACGACCGAGTGCACGTCGGGCTACGAGTGCACGGCGCTCCAGACGACGCGTGATGCGACCGTTGCCGTCAAGCAGTGTCTGCCAAAGGCTGTCGAGTCGGATGTGTGCGCTGGCCAGTACGCTGGTCTCTGCCCAACATTCTCGTCCTGGAAGGCACCATACAACCAGATCTCGAGTGTGTGCACGTACATGACGGCCGACAACTGTGCCAAGGACACGTCGGCCAAGAGTGTCAAGGGTGAGCTGATGTGTGTCGCCGGTGCGCAGGACCACGACGGTAACGAGATCGAAGTGATCTACGGCTGCGTCGACTACGACCCGAAGAACAAGAAGCTGCTTTTCGGTGACACTGACAAGTCGTCCAAGCTCTCGAAGACCCTCGACACGGCTGCGGCTCTCTCTGACAGCTGCCTGAACACCAACGCAAACAGCACGTCTGGTCTTCTCTGCTCGGGCCAAGGAACGTGCTTGCCAACCGCCATTGCGTCGCTTGAGTACACGTGCAAGTGCAACGTCGGTTACTCTGGCGACTACTGTGACAAGGTTGAATCGAACAAGTGCGCGCTGCCTGGCCAGTGTGCCACGGGTGTGTGCAACCTCACGACCAAGGAATGTGAATGTGCGGCCGGCACCACGGGTAACCAGTGCTCTGAATGTGACTCCACCTCGTCGAAGGCGTGTAACTCGAAGGGAACGTGCTCGAACACCACGTGCTCGTGCAATGACGGCTGGGAGGGCCTCCAGTGCACCAAGCAGGTGAAGAAGACGACGGTCAAGTCCACTGTGAACTCGACTGCGTCGTCCTCAAACTCGTCGGCTGCCGCCACGAGCGGTGCTGCTCCTGCCTCGAACGCGATCACGCCACTCATGTTCGCGATCGCTTCGGTGCTCATCGCCGCTGTGATGAACTAAGCAAAGAGCACTCTTGAGGCTCCTTTGGTTCTTGTTGTAACTGCCCTCGGACGCCCAGTTTTGTATTCTTTTTTGCTCAACGACGTGCTTTGATATGGACTTGGTTCCATTTTTTACATTCGTTTGTTCTTCCTTTTTTCTTGAAACAATACCGGTACTTCTCCAAGTAATATAACATGCAGAAGTCCAATATAGAGTTTGATGCTTTCGACTGCCGAGACTCCTTCACATGCGCTCGCTTTGCGCTCCTTGTGCTTCTCCACAGCTCCACAGCACGCAGTGGCCCGCAGCTACGCTCAGCCAGCGCCGCAGACTCAGCGAGCGGCGACTCTCAGCAAATGGATGCTTCTTTGCGCCTTCTGGATTCCGAGGTGGCCATCCTCGAGCATCGGACCATGAGGAGGAAGCGCCTTCTGACTGGCGACAAATGCGATGAGCTCGCTCGAGAAATCCCCAATGCGGGCTCTGTTATCGACCGGAACACGTCGGGTCTCCGTTGCAAGTCGCTTGACTCACGCCCATTGCTCGTTACACGCGCATGCGAGGCTCCACTGCTGCGTAATAGAATCACCTCCGAGCGGCCATGTTCGCTCGCTTCCAAGTCGAAGCGCAAGCAAGGAATACGCGCGCTTTGGCTGCTCTCGGCGTCCAAAGTTATGACGCAGCGAGCCCCAAGCTTCTCTCCACTCGGCTGCTGCCGGGAGCGTGTCTTTGGCGCCCACTGGACGCAACACATGACTTGTGGAAAGTGTGTGTGTGTGCGAGTTGTTTTTTGTTTCTTTTGTCTCCCAAGAAAGGCGTCGATGAGTCAGCAAAAAGAGACGCAAGTGGATCGAAGCGCCGTCAGTGCGTCCACTTCACATGTACAT
>JAADVP010001179.1:0-10242 GCA_023335675.1 Globisporangium solare | reverse complement strand
GTCGGCTGCGTTCAAGGCGCTTCCAACCCCTGCTGAGCTCGCTGCGGTGAACCCACCTTGCTTCAAGACTGTGAAGTCGTGTGGTTCGGGCAATGGTTGCAAGCGTACGGGTTACTCGCAGCTGTGCACGCCTTGCTCTGCCGGCGAGGGTTGCAAGACCAGCGAAGATGGTTTCACGTTCCCGACGTTGGAGAAGGCGCCAACGAGCCTCTCGGACGCCGAGACAAAGACGGACGGTCTCTACGAAGGCTGGGGCAGCGGTACCGGCAAGAGCACTATTGACACCACATTTCCACCCATCTCCGCCGGTGTCAAGGTCACTATAGCCCTTACGTCGGTCGCTGTTTCGTTGGTCGCGTCGTTCGCTCTCTAGATGACTTGACGTTTGTGTGTGCATATTTTGAGATTACTACTACAACTATGTCATATCGCGGCGCTCAAAAACAGCACGTAAACCGTCTGCACAACAGAAGTTGTGACACACCAATTGGATTTCTCTCATTACGCTCTGTAGGAGAACAACGGAGCCAACTAAAGCAATGGCTTATTGCGTTTGCTGAGCGCTTTGGCCAGCTCTCATCCAAGTCCTGTACGTGTGCGTAAGTCTCGGAAGCTTCGTCATGAGCCAATGGTTCTTGTCCAAGCTGTTCTCGTTTGTGACCATCTCGATGCCTTCTGTGATGTTAGCGGTGAGAAGCTCCACATCACAGACGGGAAGAGTGCGAACGCTTTGGCGCAGGCGCTATGCATCTACCTCAGCTGTGCGTTTTGGAGCTGCTCACATACAGCAGCACTACAAGGCAACACTTGTGAAGTCCTCCGTAGTCCGGGGAATACACCAAAAGCGGTTCAATCATTAGGATTTACGTCTTCCACAGTTGGATCATAGCCTCCGCCAGCACGGAGTCAATCAGTCTACAATGTCGCTCCTTTGACGGTAATAAGATGATGTTTATTTCGACAGCTTTGTCCTGACCCTTTGATTTGCGCTTCAATGCGATGCTGTTCACTTTCCACAACATGTTGTTCCCACTATCATTCACATGAATGCTGCCCTCGACGCATTCATTGCCTCTGATCCCCCCAATGCCATTGTTTGTTTTTACTTCACAAGACCAGCGTGGTTGCAGCATGGAGCTTCTCAGCTGCGAGGGCTGCTTGGATTCGAAAGCGGATTCTGGAGCGGACTATCTTGCGTCGAGTTGGCAAAAATCCAGTCGCGCATGTTGCGCTCCCGGTACTCGGGAAGTCGTCGAGAATCTCGCGGTACTTCTCAACAGTGAGGATCAGCATGCTGCAGGACGAGAGCGCAATGCAAGTGGCGCTGCGTGGGACGTCCAGAATCAGCGATTTCTCACCAAAGAAATCAAATCGGCCCTTTATGAGCTCGATTACATCGCTTCTCGCGCCAGCTCTGACCGAACCCTGGCCTCCCCTCGAACTCTCGGGTCCTCTTCTCGCAGACTCTAGAGCATTGGCAACAGTGGTATTCACAACTAGTTTCGCCGTCAGTTTCCTCTGTTCCCTCCAGATTCGTACGAGGACCGTGCCGTTTTCGATCACATAGAGACTTCTCCCGGTATCGCCCTCAGCGATGATGACATCGTGACGCACGTAAAGCTCTTGCTGGAATGCTGTGACCACCGCTCGCACAAACGCTTCTTCGCACGTTGCAAACAGCTTCATCTGCACAACAAACTCGCGTTTTACGTACAGGGTGATATCTTGCTTTACCGAAGTCGTGAGACCGCGTAACAGTTCATCTTCGTCCATGCCTTTGCTTTCCTGCCAATGCACGGCAAAGTGCACCTGCATTTGCTTCCAGATGCGCGTGTGAAAACGATGAAAAGTCATGTAGTTCGCGACGCGCGCAACGCGTTCCTCGTAGTCAGCCCGCTGACCAAGTTCCATTTCAAACAGATGAAAGAACCCGCCGGCAAGCATCCCAAAGAGTACGATCGAAACGACGATTACAATGGCTCCCAACATTGTTTCGATGGCATTCTGTGGTGCGATGTCTCCGTACGAAATAGTCGTGATCGCGCCGATGCTGAAGTGGAACGTTCGCGCAAATTTTGCCGTCACAGGCACGTCTCCGATGCTCGCAATCCCCGTGCAACCAGCGTAGGCGAGCATACCAGGTGTTATCAGCCACGATGCACGGCCATCTTCGATGAACGTGTTGTATGAGAACGAGTAAAAGAAGCAAGCCACCCAGTGCGCACCCAGCGCGAAATCGAACGCAAAGCGCGTGAAGTACGCGGCGCTCGGCGTGATCCACGTCGACTTCCAATCGTACGCGAGCGATCGCTGGAACCGCTCACTCAAATCGTGCAGGTGGTTAATGCGAATCATCTTGTTCACACGGAAAACCGAGACACGGTACCACGTGACATTCCAGATGACCCGTCGTTGACGTTGCATTGCTGAGTACAACGGTGCAAGCACTTCGGACGGGGTAATGCAAAACAGATCCAAAATGTGCGAGCCCTCCTTCCAGTAGCGATTGCGAATCGCCTTCTTGTCTGTCACAATCTCGCCCTTGTAGATGTACGTGAAGTAGTCCTTCTGAAGGAAAAAGTCGATGATGCACAAGATGTCCAGGATGTACTCCAACATAAACCAGCCATAAATCGCGTTCAGGTTGCTCTCCGCCGTGAGGAACTCAAAATTAAAGCTGACTCGAAAAGGCACCACCAGGATATAGTATCAACAGATGGTGAGCATGATCACATTCCAGACACGACGGAGTGACGAGTTCTCCATGCAAAATGACGGCGGAAACGGTGGTTCGAACCAGATCCCGTACGGATTTCTCAGATCATCTGGATCGCCATTATTCTGGAACATACTCTGATGCTTTCTTCTTTTCGAGCGAGCTTTCAGCGTCTCCAAATGCTTTGCGTACGAGTGGCCTTCATTAAGTGTGCATGGGGTTAACTCGGGCAAGGGTATGGTCGTCGGCGGTGGACGCAAGGATAACTGGTGGCTCAAGATGGACAATGCAGACGGCACATGGTGTGCATGATGCTCTTGAGATGAAGTTTCTGATGACGTATTTGCCTCATCGTCTGAGATTCCAAGAAGCTTCGCAGCTGCAGTCGAAGTCGGAGGAGCTGACATCAAACTTTCGAGTCCTTCTTTCGCGCTGCCGTGGGGTGCAACGACAGCTAGCGTTTTCATTAACTCTCGACCGCCGATCTGAATGGAATGCCGCTTAGCTTCCGCGCGCGTCTTGGTTGCTGCTAAAGGTGGATCCGTCGCACGCAAGGCGGTTAGTCGTCCAGGGAGTGTGCTCAAGAGTTCGTTTCTGTTGTGTTCTAGATTCTTCTGGCCTTCGTCAAGTATTTCGGTGCTTGCTACCCGAAAAGGGAGCAGCACGCCAGTTGCTGGACCAGCCTTTTCTTGATAATTCGCCTCAGCATTCAGTACATCAGATTGAATGGTTGGATTCGATGACCTGCGAGCGATTTCGTGTATCTCATCCTCTCCCTCGTCCTGTTGACCAATCAGAGTGAGCACCGCGAGATTCTTTTCGTGACGCTTCCACTCTTCTTCGATATTCACAGCAGACGATTTGAGGACTGTAGAGATCTGTGGTTTCAAAGCTTTGAGTGGCAGCCCAAGGCGAGCGCTCAATTTTCTTCTGCTGCCTTTCACAATCAAACTCGGAGCTACAACTCGCGGACTTTCCAATTGCGACGGAATCGGGATCGCGGCAAACGTATTAGCTGGACGAGGTCTGCGCTCGGCCTCTGGATTCTGCTCCTCGTCGTCCATGTTGTCTTCGTCTTCTTCAGCTATTACTTGCGCAGCCAGGTCCTGATCATTGATTTGTCTTGAATTAGCTGGTCGCTCAGACGGCCCTGATCTGGCCAACTCGAAGTTCTTGAAGATGTTTAAGAATGACCTGGACATCGAACGATACTTGCACTTCATGATCGGAACGATCTTCTTCTCGATCTTGACGCGAGTTTTCTCCGACCAAAGTTGCATCCATTCCCGGCGATGAATGTACAAGACCTGACAGCTCCCACTCGCTCGAACTGAAACTAATTGCTTCGTTCCTGCCAGAAAAAACGACAAGTCCCCGAAAAGTACGCCTTCGTGCACTGCAGCAAACACCATTTTCGATCGCGACACAAACAACTCAGCTTTTCCTTTTTCCATGACGAAAAGCTTCGTCCCAATGCGCCCTTCTTCGATAATCATGTCTTCTGGGAGATAAATCTCAAGAGACAAAGCGTTCGATAACGCCTGGAGCTGCGGCTCTCTCAGGACCTGAGAGAACTCAGATATGTTCCGCACATAGTCTCCATACAGTTCGTCGAACAGCAGGACATGGAATGCTTTAGGGAGCTTTCGAAATGTTTCGGCCATATCCAAGTCGATAAGGCATTTCGATTTGAATTCTAGCCCTTCTATCGATCTCTCGCGAAGAAACGACGGCAGTTTCTTCTTCTTCGCATACTGCTCAAAGGCTTCGACCCGTTCGTTGCGCTCGTGTTGATCCTACCATCCATGCACAACTATTAGTACGCATCTACATGGTGGCGTTCACGGATGCAGGCATGAACAAACACTGTGTACCTTGTCCATCACTGCCATTAAAGACGTGATCTTGCCCATGACTTGACCGATGCAAACCCACCCGATGATGCAAGTGCAGATAGCATACACTGTTTCAAGAGGATTCCGCGCAAGAACATCTCCGAAACAGACGACAGTAAACTAGTACAGATACCAATGCGCGAACGCAGCAATCTAGATGAGTCTCGTTACAATCGAGAGCAGCAGTGCTACTACGGCAAACGTACCGTCTCCAGACACCAGTAAATGGATCGTACGTAATGAACGAACACATCATCCGGGTATGCACTCAACACCGAATCGACTGTCACCCAGCTCACTGGCGCCAGCTTGTGCTTCACTTGAAGTCGTCCAATTATGTAGTAGATACTTCCAATTTGATGGCTGGCGGAGAGAAACAGCACAAGGAATTTGACAAGGTCGAAGACGCTGAGCAGCGTCATGTTGCTGCTGTGAAGAATGTGCTCTCGCATGTGCTCTTCAAACTCGCCAACGAACTCCAGTAGCTGAGGGCTTTTCAGAAGGCGCGGGAGACGAGCCAACGTCATGTAGAAGTAGTCACCATAGTAGTAAAGTGGAATCATGCTCAAGCAGTCGACCCGGAGCCATGCCTTCATGTATCGCTTCCGGATCGCAACGATGTCGACTATCTTCTCACCGTACTGAGTGTATCCAAGACGATTCCACTTCAAATAGACGTCGATAAACAGAAGAATATCACACAAATAGTCGACGACCGTGAGCAGAAGCATCGTTTCTTGGGACGGATTCGGCAGAAACGCGATGCGAAATGTGATCTGGTAAAAATTGTACAGCAAGATGAACCCTTGTAGTGTCCGCCATACTTTGTAAAAGAGCCTGTCTGGCCCAATGATGTTGTTGGCGTGCACTTTGTTTTCTGCGTAAAGCGACAGACTTGTGCCCAGGAACTCTTTGACTTTGTCTTTCTTGCAAAAATTGGTGTTTAGCTTGTGATAAAGCGCTTCTTGCTCGCTTCTTCTGGACACAATCAAGCCGCACGCGTCGGCGACTTCTTGAGGGTACCGATCAAACAGCGTAAAAAAGTTATCTCTTGTGAGAACCGCCACTTGCGTACTCGTGACAGCACGAACGCTAATTCTCGACTCGAAGCGCTCGTGCGGAAGTAAGCTTTCTTCTCCGAAGCAGTTGCCTTGCCTCTTCACTAATATCGGAAGCATGCCGGAATTGGCGTTAGCATGCCACACTCCTGTCCTGTAGTGGTTATTTTCACGGTTGAAGTTCTCTGCTGGGCTAATGCGCGATTTCCGACGTTGAAATAGACTCACAAGCCGTGCAAGTAATGATCGATGCGAGGCACTTTCGTTGTCCAGTCCAGTGCTTCCAAACTCGCTGTGCTCGGTTGCTGCTATATAATCTGGCAGGTAAATCCGTCGCCGATTCTTCACCAGTGGAATCAATATTTCGGCACCTCCGGATTGAATGAGATACATCTCGGTCGCGAGGTGGCCAACATTAAGGAGAACTACTTTCGGGACGAAAATCTCAGATCGCATGAGGAGCGCGATGTCACGCAAAACCCACTCTGATCACGAAATCCACCAAACATATAGCTTCGACACAGGTCTGCCACGTACAACGAAGACGCTAACTCGTGGCGTTGAGATCGTGGAAGATGCTGAAGAAGTTCTGATTCTTGAAGAACGCTGCCGTTGAGACTCCAGTTGGTGTCGAAATGGCGTCGAATGATACTGCGGGTTGAATCTGAGACACCAGTTCGCACCATTGCGCGATTTACTTCTTCAGCGCGACCAGATTGGATGGCCCCCAGGACAGAAACTTGGGACACCACGCTCGATACTGCGCATGCTGTGAAATAGCAAATCAGCGCTCCGAGGAAGATCCACCAAAATCCAATGAAGCACTCGCTGTCGGAAAACGACAGAATATCTCCATAGCCGACCGTCGACAGTAATACAATACTCCAATGCAGTGAGCGAATATACCGCGCCTGGATGTCAAACTCACTTCGATCGTAAATGAACCACATACAATTCCCAAACACAGTAGCATCGACCAGGCATTTGCTCGCAGATACAGAACCAGCGCCGGCGAAATCTTCGGGTAGTCCCAGGTTGTATCCTTTGATGTCAGCAAGGAGGAAAAAACAGCAACCCATAGCGTTTGCAGAAATAAAGCAGAAGACGATCACATTCGTGAGCAGCTGGCTTGCGGGGCTGAAATCATGCTCCAACATGATTTTTCTCATCGCGTTCTTGAGCTTCAACAGTCGAACAAGAGCCAAAAGGCGAAAGAACCTCATGTAGTACATCGTCTCAAAGCTGATTGTGTCCTTGGACACAAAATTCCAAACCATCGAGATTGGAAGCGTTGCAGCGAAATCAAGTAGGACATCTCCGTGGTTCAAGTAGTGCTCAGTGATGTCTAACTTGTTCACAACGAGACCGTGGTACAGACGCTCTTGGGACTTCCGCTTCACGTTGAGATTTTTTGTCGATTGTGCTGCTAGAATTGGCAAATCCTGGCTGATTGTGTTGTCAAGCCGCTTTTTTGATCGTACGAATCCTCTTGCTCGTAGATATACGTCGGCGTAGAAGAATATTTCCACACCGAGGCTCATCAAATATAAAGCTGTTTGTCTCATACTTCCGTCGCTGCTGAGAACTCCGGTGCGCCAGTCAAAAGCAATCTCGAAAGGGACTTGGATCGACAGGAAAATGAGAAGAACAGCCTTCCAGCGACGCCATTTGGTGCGAAAACTTGAGTTTGGGAACCGCCAAGGAATAGCTTCGTTGGCCTCCGCGAGATGAGATTTCTTGCTGATACTTCCCATTTGTGTGATTCTTCGACTTTGGGACTCTGTACGCCGATGATCAGTTGGTCCGATGATCGGTGATACTGTGCTCGATGGGGTCAGCTGAAGTTGCTGCCCATACTGGACCTGCATCAGCGTAATTTTGAGTTTGGGAAAGTGTTTCTCCATAGCGGACTGGAAACTTTGCCTCGACAGACAATAAACCTCACAAAATGTTCCTGCAACCAGCTCATACTTCGACAGCCGGTCTTGAAAGAGTGCATGTTCTGCATACCACTGTCCATCCTCTATAAGTTGAACAATTTGTTTTTCTTGCATATCCAGGACTCGAATCTCCCCTCGTCCAACAATGATCAGCTCCTCTAGGTCGTAAACTCTGATGACAGTTTGATTCGGAGACAGAAAATCGCTCTCGACCATCATCAGAACGGTTTTCATGAAGGCTTTCGGCTGAGTTGAGAAGTAAGGGACCTATACAAGCGCGGTAGAACACAGTTAGAACCACCTCTCTTTAGGTGCGTCTGCAGAGTACTCACTCGTCTCAAAAGCCTCATCATCACGTAGCTTGAGCATTGATTGTGGTAGTGACTCGGTAAATCGCAAAGTATACGATTCTCTTCGATTCCATTCCGAGCGCGCTGGAGATATTGATGATAAGCACGAATGTGTGCTGCGAGATCGGACGGAACCTGCCGATTTCGTAGAAACTGTTGTGGGGTGATTCTGCTGTGAGTGCTCTGTTCGACAGCACCACAATAAGAAAAATAGGACTTACCATTAGGGCTTGCTCAAGACGAGTGCTGGCACTCTCATCCATGTTAGCATCCCGTCGGCTGAAATAGAAGGAGCATGCTGAAAGAAACGATGTCGCCCAGAGGCCACTGATATACTGGATCATAACGCAGTAGTTCGTCTCCATCTGCGTCGCTGGGACCATATCACCTTGACCAAGAGTTGTAATAGTCTTCGATGCCCAATACATCGTTCGAATGTACTGACGCCAAAATGATCCTTGATCCAGTCGATCTTTGAGAACCCAACACCCAGGTTCAGGAATCATTGAGCACTTCGAGAATGTGGGCCCGCATTCAATGTGCGCGATCAGCATGTAGCCACACGCACTGACATGACACAAATACAAGCCGAACCAAAATAAGTAGAATGGGAGGCTGAGTGCGCTGAACGACAGCATTCGAACAAACCGGAAATGACGGAAGGCCCGCATCAGCGAAGAGTACAGTATGGGGAGGCTGTAGCTTGCAACCATTAGCTTCACTGCACGCGCCACGTGGATCCAATTGTAGCTGAAAGCTGCTGCCGTGATGATGTCAAGCGGCAAGAGCAAGAAAAACAGCATCACACGTGACAGTGTCTTTCGCTCAACCGTGTTCTGGATCACTGACGCTGTCTCCGTTGTAGAGATGGGTGGCCCAGTAGCATCGTCGTCACGTGTCGAGAATAAAGAAACGCTGGGCAGAGACCTTCTTTTAGCCACTTGGAGTCCGGAAGGCTGCGGCATTACGGCACGCAGACGTGGTCGTCGCCCGACGGATTTCGTCGATCGAAGCGATTTCGTTGACAACTGACTTGAATATGACTTGATGAATCGGGCCATGATCATCTTTCTCTCCGTGTACAAGTACGCCAGTCGCACGACTTCGCCAGTGATATCCAGTATACTGAATATTGTGAGCTCGTCGGTCCACTCGCCGCGCTCCAGAATTCGACTCGATGGATCAAACAGGAATCCAATTCGTAGCGGTACGCTCACCAATACGTAGATCGCATCTAAAAGCGCGGCTAGCGTCAGAAATGTCTGGAGCGCGCCTTTAAACCGTGCGATACGCTGTGTTCGTGTCTCTCTTCGTCTTTGAGCCGTCTCTTGGTGGGTACTGATTTGAACAGCTGCAAGTTCTTTTGCTAACGACGAAATCATCACCAGCGATGAGCGCTTTCGCGTCGCACGCGAGACCTCTAGTTCCACTTGCGTGAACCCGAATTGCGCGCTTTGAAGGATACTCTCGAGATCCTGCGCGTTTGGCCCAGCAATCGGGACATCATCAGCAATATACGGCGCCGCGGATCCATGCGCCTCCGTATGGTGGTCTTCGTTGTCACTCTCATCTTCTTTGCTGTTGGGGTCTTCGCCATGCTCCTGTTCATGCTCGTCGTCGCACTCATTGATGGGCGTATGGCGTCTCGGTGGCAGCGGCCGCATCCTCTCATCCGGAGACGCTTCATAGCCCTCGGGTGACGCGGCCCCGTTTCCCGCGGCGTCATTCTTTTCATCTTCCTCTCGCGAGAATGACAGCTCATGCGAGTCGGCGCTCATCGTCGACCGGAAGGTCCGAGAGGGCACGCTAATACCCTCTCTCGACGATGCCTCACCGGTGTCCGCATCTACGCGCGCAGCCGCGTCTCGCCCCGCATGCGCACCCCGTGTTGACTCGCTCGCCGCGTTCATCTCGCGCCACTGCCGTGACGGGCAGTGGGTGCCATGAGAGAAGGGAACCCCCCGCATCGAAACGACGCGCTTCAACCGCCTGTCCGCATTTAGGACCATCATTTGCAGCCAATCAGCCGTGCCCGCTGTTTACAAACGCTTGTTGATTGGCTGAAATTTGGGCAACAGAGTGAGGGTCATTACCACTAAAACTGTCCGCTGTATATATATTTTTAGGGTATATAAAAAATATACCAGGATAAATTAAAAGTAAAAAATACAAAAAGATTCAAAAATAAAAAAATACACAAAAAGAATCAAAAATAAAAAAATACACAAAAAGATTCGAAAATAGAGAAAATAGACCAATCACGTACACTATACGACAAAATAT
>JAADVP010001178.1:0-10243 GCA_023335675.1 Globisporangium solare | reverse complement strand
GTGAACCTCTGACAATACAATGTCCTGTATAAATGAAAGAAAAAAGCGAAGTTGTATTTATTTGATTAATATATTTTCCACAAACTGTACAACTGAATACGATTGTGTGTTTCTATATATGCGATCCATGAGCGCTGATGACCTTTCGTGGGCGACGAGGAGCAGCGCGTTCGACAGACACGCCATACGGGAGCCGCCCCTGTCGCCCCTGCATAAAGATACTGGGGGGGTGTATGAGACCCAGACGCAGAGAAAAAGAAAAAGAAAAGGATGGCGGCCGAAGCGCAAAAGGAGGCGGTGACTGCGCGCGCGTCGACCGCGCCAAAGGAACCCATCGCGCTGCAAATATCCATCCCACACGGCGGTCTTAGCATTTCCAGCGGTTGCCGCAATTATGGCACTGCACAAACACCGTCATCGGTTCATCGGCACTGCGCGTCTGTTTCTGTGTGTTACTCGTCTTCGTGGACTTGCAGCGGCCGCACGTGAATAGCCCCTTGGCGTTCTCGATGCCGCATTGCTTGTTGATCTTGTCCTCGTTCGCATCGGCCCAGTCGAGACGCGCGCGCTGGAACGCGTCGTCGCGCAATTTCAGGATCTCGTTGCGCTTCTCTTCGGTCGCGAGCTCGTCGGCGCTCATGTTGATCAATTGCTCAGCACTCACTGCATCTTGCAGCAGATCTTCACGCAGCGGCGTGTTTTTCTTCAAATTGAACGACAATTGACGGAATTTCGCAGTGTACTCCTTCTTGTTTTCGCCCGGGTACCCCATATTGAACATCCGCGCCATGGACACTTCGATCGCCGTCGCGATCTCTTCGGGGTCGCCGCCTTCCGTTGCCTGCAGGATCTCTTTCAACTTTGTTCGCACGGTCGCACGCACTTTGTCAAGACCCGCTGGAATAAATGGGCCACGCGAAGCCGGGCGTGGCGCTGGCGCTGGTCGCGGCGCTGGAGGTGGCGTCGCCGCAGCGGGCTTGGCGCCGTTGCTGGACGACGATGCTGCCGAGTTGACGCTCTTCTTCGGTATTCTGTCACCATCAGACGACGACGTGCCAGACGACTTGTGCTCGAGCGTCGGCGTCGAGCTGCTTGCCGAAGCGGTGGGCTTTGGCGACAACGCCATGGATTTCCACGATTTCACGAGCAGCTTGGCCTGGTTCGCAATCTTCTCGTTCTCGTGCTTGCGCATCTTGCCGACCGTGTGGCCGAGCTTCGTCTCCTTGAGGATGCCGTACGTGATCGTGGTCTTCTCCAGCGTGCGCAGCACGTCGAGCGCCTCGCCGGCGTCCGTCGAGTCGCCGCGGTTGAATTTCAGGAGGCGCACGTGCAGTTCCTTGGCTGCATCCATCGTGTTGCTTTGGGTGCCTGGAGGACGGAACTGAGGGCGAAGTGGGCGGTGGAGGGAGGAGGAGGAGGAGGAGGGAGCGATCGTGTGGGTCGGTACGCTGCTGCTGCTGCTGCCGCTGGTCGCTCGTCGCCACTCAATCGGAACAAAGCGGAGCTCTTCGTGGCGCCTTGCGACGTTCTCGTATTTTCGACTGGCAGGAAGCGTCAAAGGACCCTCGCCTTGCATTTGGGCGTGAACGGGAAGCACGCTGAGGCTATTTGCTGCAATTAGTTTGGTGGGTTGCGTCTATTTTCGAAAGAAAGGCTGGGAGCGGCAACAGCCGCATTCGTTTAGAGAGGGGGGTCGATGTTGATATGCAGGATGCAGTGTGCCAGTTAAGTTCGCATAGTTGAACGTGCGAACGTAATGCTTCGAGGTCAATGCGAACAGCTACGGCGATGCCAGCCATAATGGATGAACGCAACGCGATGAAGACGCATGATTTTCGATTGAAATAGACTTGTCGCAAAAGTTGTGCTGAGTGTTTCGTGCTGCGCGCCCGCTTCCCTCCGGTTGCTCGCTATCCTCTTGCTCTCTCGTCCACTCGTGTCTGGGGCTCGGCTTTCGTTCTGTTTGTGCGTATACATGTCGACGTGTTGTTTCTTCTTATAACCTTCCGTGGCCTCACTGCTCCACGCTTCTTGTTAAGATAGTCAAAGTCTAATAATGTGTTGTTGCGGTCGACTCGTAACACGGTGTGTTGAATGTAACCAGCTGCAAACAGAACAAAGCAAGAAAGTCAATCACGCCAGAGTCAGTACGCGGCACACACCACAGCATCCTTTTGCACTTGCAACAACCACATCTTACCTCATCATTCGACCGTTTGCCGAGCGTATAGAGCAGCTCTTCGACGTCATCCACATTGTTCAGGTACAAGTGCGCATGGCTCGGTTTCTTGCCGACGGTGCACGTGAACAAATGGTGTAAAGAACCCTCACTCGACGTCGGCGGCGTGTCCGTCGCGTTCTTCATCATCGCGCGACCATGCACGCTCTCCTCGGATCGCTCGGCGTAGTAATCATAGATCGACTTGAACATGCTCTCATCAGTCGTGTCGTCGCCAATGCAAAATAGGAAGTCGGGGTGGCCACGGTTGATACCTGCGTCTTGGTTCAAGATCTGGCGTGCGACGACACCCTTGTTCAAACCCTCCGGCACGATCTCGAGCAGCCCCTTCTTACGGATGATGTTCACCGGGTGGTCTCGCAGTACTTCTTCGAGGTCGCTCTGCAGCGAATTCGCCTGCAATAATCCCCACTCGGGATCCGTCGAGCGAAAGTTCCACGCAATACTCTGCTCCATGTACCGCAACACGCTTCCATTTGTTCGCGTGCAGTACACTCTCAGAATCGGATCCACGACTTCGCGGATGACACGCCAGTCAAATTTGAAGTTGTGGTGATGCCAGTGACGCTCTTCCAGGTTACTTAAGGTATTGGCTCCAGCGCGGTTCGCTTTCGCCCACGAGTACAACGCGCCATTCTCTGCAGCGAGTCCGAGGCCACGAATGTGGCCCACAGCAGTGGTCAAGTTGCGCTGGCTGAGGCCACTGACCACAAACACCGTGTTGCGAGGATCGCTCGTCAGCATCTGCAACGCCTCAATCATGCGCGGAGACGGCAGTTTACCGGTCACAGCCGTGAAATCCTTCTTGACATACATCGACATGTTCTCGCGCGCAATGATCGTACCGCCATAATCCAATAAGAACACGCGGCGCTGGGACGAGTTATACGCTTCGAGGACGCGCTGGATGTTGAGCTGCTTGAAATCCGAGCGCTGGCCAACGCGAAGCACGTGCGACCGACCGATTTCCATGTCCATGTACTCCATATCTGTGTATTCTTCATCGCCTTCTTCGTTTTCCGTCGCTTCCTGGAGAACTGACAGCACCTGTTTCGTCCAGTTTGCCGCTGGTTGGTTCGTAATGTACGGCAAGTCACGCGCACGTCGTCCAAGTCGCTCTTCTTCGCTCATCGTGAGCGCATGGTCGAGCGCGTTCACGACCTCCGTGATGTTCCAGGGGTTCACGCGAAGCGCGCCATTCAAAATGCAGCAGCACGCCGAAAACTCACTCAAGATCACCACTCCTGGTCGACTGCCCGGGTTCACGCCCTTCGCAAACACGTACTCCAAAGGTTTCAGGTTCAGCCCTTCACGGATCGACGTCACCATGAGGATGTCACACGCAAGCCACATAATGATGCGTTCGCGCAGCGACAGACCCGACACCGATTCTTCGTAATCAATCACGTCTGGACCATGCTGCTCTGTGATTCGCTTCACCAGTTGCCGGATTTCGCTGCTGCTGTATTTCTGGTCACCTTCGCGCGAATTCGTCAAGTGGCATCGCTGCACGAGCACGAGCTTGTCTTTCCACGACGTGCACGTGCTAAAGAACTGCTCGAACGCGAGCAGTTTCAGTGGGATCCCACTAAGTCGTTGGCATACGTCAATGCCACCGAGCAAGATCTTGCCAGCGTGCTTCTCGCGGAGTTGCTTCGCCGCTTCGTGCACTTCTGGGTCTGCGAGCACATCTCGAATCGCTTTGTTCTCAATACCGACGTGGCTGATTGTAATCACCACGTTGCGGCCCTTGTAGTCGACACCCAGGTTTCCACCACGACGCGATTGGTACGTCAGTCCAAGGAATCGCTTGCAGGCGTTCAGGAAATGGCGCGCGTGGTCAAACGAGTGGAACCCGACGACATCGACATCCAGCACACCTTCCAAAAGCTGAGGACCATGCGAGAGCTCGCGGAAAATCTCGGACGTTGGGAACGGCACGTGCAAAAAGAACACCATCGACGGACGCTTCATAGCTTTCTCCTTGCACTGCGTCGCCAAGTACGATGGGAACAGCAGCAAATGGTAGTCGTGGACCCACACGGTGTCGTTCTTGCCGCACATGTCGCCAACGCACTTTGCCAGCAGCGAATTCACTTGCTTGTACGCGCTCCACCACTTGCCGTTGTTGCGATCTTCTTTCCATTGAATCACTTCGGTGCCATCCCACACCGACGTATAAATATCTAAAATATCCACGTTATGGAACATCGGCCACAGTTTGTTCTTGCAGTACCCTTGGTAGTGGTTCGCCGCGAGCTCACGATCGATAAACACCGGGATGCAGTCCATTTGAGAGAGCACGTCCGTGATCTCCCGCTTGTCGTCTTCCGACAGGTCCTCCAAATCGTCACGCGCTTGGTGCGTCACGCAGCCGACCCAGCGCACGCGCATCGACTCGGCGATCGACCCCTCGCTCCGCGAGATCAGACTGTCGCGGTTCCACGCCGCCGACCACGAGCCATCCACAGGGGACTTGGTGAGTTTCACGGGCAGGTGGTAGCACACCAAGAACAGCGTCGCCAACGAGTCTGGACGGTAGTTCGACGGCATGTACCGCTTGTATCGCGACTGGAGCTTGGTCTGGCGGAAAAACTGTGACGCCGTTCGCGACAGCGACGGCGGTGCCGATGGGACCTCGGTCGATGCCGTCGCCATGGCTTCTTGGGCCTCGAAATCCGTTCGCGGAGGTTCCTTGCGACGCTCGTACTCGACCGAGCGGTCGCGCACGTCGCCGGTTTTCACGAGCTGCAGGTCGCTGTCGTACACGCCAAACTCTTCCAGCACTGTCATCTCGCGTCCTTCGGGGACAAGCACACGCTCAGACTCAATAGGCTCCCACGAGCTGAACACGCCACCGGCAAAGAGCGCAAACATGTACTGATGCGGCACGCCGCGCGGCAGGATCAACGGCTTCACGGTCGTCCAGTACGGGTACTGCTCGGGTGTTGTCACGAGCGTCGTGGATTCGTTCGGGTTGAAGTGGCCCATCACAAAGGACGAGCCCGAGCAGTGCACCGACTCGCCAAAGCGCGACTCGCACTTGATCTTGAGATGCACGCGCGTATACGTGCCCGTGTTCACGTCGCCGTCCATCGCGGGCTTCCACGGCGTTGACAGCAGCGACGACGTCGACATCGTCGTCGGGTCCATGTCGTCCTCCGAGTTCGCCGCGGCGCTGCCGAGACTGCTGTTGCTGTTGCTACCGCTCTCGCTGCTGCTGGAGAGCGCCGGGCGCGCGGCCATGAACGCCGACGCAATCAGCGGCGACGTCGACAGCTGCTGGAGCTTGTCCTCCGCTGTGTCCTCGGACCTGCCTTTCTTCTCGGGGGGTGTGAACGCCGCCGCGGGGTACGACGGCCGCTTGCCGTCGCTGCCTGTGGGCAGACCCCCCCTGTCGCTCTCGCTCATTGAAGTCCGCTCGCTGCGCGGCTGCAGAATGCCGCGCGTGAGTGTGTGTAGAAAGATGTAGACGCACAAGCACGAGGCTTCGTGTGTGGGTGGAGACTCTCTTCACAGGCGCGTGTCCGCTTCACTTTCGCTTTTCCCCCGCTGTGGCCTCGACGTAATGAAGAGAGAACGCGCCTCCAAGCAAGTTAGTTGCGCTTTTGGGGAGCGGAGAGAGAGAAAAAGAAACAGCCCGACACACACACACACACACTCTGTAATAACTGGTGGGCTACCGGGTCGGGCGGGTTGGGCGGGTTTGACGCGACCCGTCTGTTGCTGTTAGGTTCGCACTGCAGTATACACATGTGTACGATGGGTGAACTGTTGTTGGATGATGATACTAATAGTGTGTATACTGAACTGGTTGAGAATGCAAAAAAACGAAAAACCGGTTTTCGGAACTCAGATCGGTACCGGTTTTTAAACCGGTATCTCCAAAGCGAAAGGAAGCGATGTGGGCCACACGAGCCCCGTACCCAATCATTCTGGCCGTTTGACTGGTTCAGTCACGTGCCGTGAAGAGCTGCTCCTCGCATCTTTTCACGGTCTCTCGCTCGCTCATTCCCCAAGACAGCGCGCAGACAGCCAACCACGTCCACTGCTCCACTGCAGCTCACGTCGTGACTGACTGCCGGCCTGTGCTCGTTTTTGTATCCCTCTCGCGCTCCGTCATCGTCCACACACACAACACTCGACAGCCCACGATGTCGCTCTCGAGAGAAGAGGAGAAGCTCGCGAAGAAGGCCGCCAAGCTCGCCAAGAAGCTCGCGAAGGAGCAAGCCGCCGCCAATAACAGCAGCGACGTCGAGGTGAAGAAGGAGAAGAAGGAAAAGAAGGAGAAGAAGGAAAAGAAGGAGAAAAAGTCCAAGAAGCGCTCGCGCGACGACGATGAAGAAGACGAGCCCGTGATCGCGACGACGTCCGAAGAAAGCGAAGTGGAGGCGCAGCCGAAGAAGCAGAAGGCCAAGGATGGCAGCGCCGTTCCTGCCGCCGCGAAGCCGGTCGCGGACGGCGAGAACCCGCCGCTCGAGAACTTCCGCATCTCCGAGATCACGCAGGCCGCGCTCAAGAAGCGTGGCATCGCCTCGCTGTTCCCGATCCAGGCGATGACGTTCGACAAGATCTACGACGGCAAGGACCTCATGGGCCGTGCGCGTACGGGTATGGGAAAGACGCTCGCGTTCGCGCTCCCAGTCATTGAGCTCTTGCTGAAGAACGCCAAGCCGCTGGTGCGCGGCCGCGCGCCTCGTGTCGTGTGCATGGCACCAACGCGTGAGCTCGCCAAGCAGGTCGCGACGGAATTCGAGACCACGGGCCCGTCGCTCAGCACGGTGTGTATCTACGGTGGCGCGTCATACAACTCGCAGAACGATGCGTTCCGCAAGGGTGTCGACATCTTGGTCGGTACCACGGGTCGTGTGATTGACCACATTGACCGCGGCAACCTGCGCCTGCACAACTGCGAGTTCTTGATCCTGGACGAAGCCGATACGATGCTCGAGATGGGCTTCCGCGAGGACGTGCAGAAGGTGTTTGCGGCCATGGAGAAGGTCAAGAACGAGCAGATGAAGCGCCAGATCCTGTTGTTCTCGGCCACGATCCCGTCGTGGGTCAAGGAAGTCGCTGACAAGTATATGAAGAAGGACCGCGAGTACGTGAACCTCGTCAAGGACTCGGACAACAAGGCGTCGATGGATGTGCAGCACATCGCGATCCCATGCCATTGGCAGGGCCGCCCGACGCTCCTGGCCAACTTGCTTGGCATCTACGCCAAGAAGAACTCGCGCACGATCATCTTTGCCGAGACCAAGAAGGACTGTAACGAATTGGCGGTGCACCCGGAGATCAAGCAGGACGCGCAGGTGCTCCACGGCGACATCGCGCAAGACCAGCGCGAGACGACCATGAAGGCGTTCCGAGAGGGCAAGCTGCGCTTGCTCATTGCGACCGATGTCGCGGCGCGTGGTCTCGACATGAACGTCGACTTGGTGATCAACTCGGAGCCGCCTCGCAAGGCATCGGGCAACGCCGATGTCGACACGTACGTGCACCGTTCGGGACGTACCGGTCGTGCCGGCAAGAAGGGTACCTGTATCACGCTGTACACGCAGCGCCAACTCGATGCGATTCAGTACATTGAGCGCACGATCGGGAACAAGTTCATCATGCGTGGCCCTCCGGACCAGGATGATTTGATCAAGGTGTCGGCGGCCAAGGCCATCGAAGAGATCGAAGCCGTGGACCCGACGATGATCAGTCTGTTTGAAGAGAAGGCTGACGAGCTCCTCGAATCGCTCGGCCCCCAGAAGGCGCTCGCCGCGGCGTTGGCGTGCATCACTGGCCACACCAAGCCACCACGTCTGACGTCGCTCATGTCGGGCGTGCCTGACTACGTGACCGTGCTGTTCTCGAGCTCGAACCTGATCCGAGCCAAGGGCTACGTGTGGAACGCGCTCAACCGCGACATCCCGGAAGAGTTTGCCAAGGACATCAAGCAAATGACGCTTACGGCGGACTCGATGGGCGCGTGCTTTGACCTGCCCGTGACCGCCCTTGATCTGCTTAGCGAAAAGATCGCGGAGCAAGGCACGTCGTGCCCGTACTCGATCCCAAAGACTGTGCCTGCGCTGCAGCAGCCAGCGTACATGGCGCGCTCGAGCGGCGGCCGTAGCGGCGGCGGCGGTGGTGGCCGTGGCTTTGGCGGCCGTAGCGGCGGTCGTGGCTTTGGCGGTGGCCGTGGTGGCGGTGGTCGTGGCCGTCGGTTTTAGAGAGAAAGAGAGAACCCCATTTCGATAGACGCCAAGCATGAATACTGATGATTTTTTAACAAAAGATTAATATCCCTTGCATGTGTGTAAACTGCCGGCATCCAGATACTGAACTGTAGCTCTTGGAAACGAGTGGCTGCGAGCGACCGGTGAGACCGTTAGGTACGTGTTGAAGTTCAGCCAGTGAAAAGTGTACCCATCTTAAAATGTGGACAAGCGCATAAGAAAAAAAAAAATTGTTAAATACACCCGTTGGGTGACTATGCAGCAAAATGCAGTGTGGTGATAAATGATGGAGCCGCTGCGTTGGCCTAGTTGGAGACCAGGTGCGCGATCGCGACGGCAGCCAGCGCCGTGGCGAGCAAGGTTGGGAGCACCGCTGGCGCCTTGGTCGAGAGCGCGACCGAACTTGCGGGCGTTGGCGCAGTTGTCGCAGGCGTCGTCGTCGCAGGTGCTGGAGTCGCATCCACATCAGAGCAGAACATGCCCGAGTACCCCGTCGCGCACGTGCACACGCCCACGGTGCTGCATGTTCCGTGCGCATTGCACGCCTGGGAAGATGCCGGGTCGCATTTTGTGCACTGGAGTCCGGTCGTGCCTGCTTCACACGTGCAAGTGTTGGTCGTTTGGTCGCTTCCGACGGTGCATGTTCCTTCAGTGCCGCACTGCTCCAAGCTGCTGCACTCGTTACTGGAGACCGTGCTGCAGTTGGCAGTCTGGTCGTACCCTTTGTTGCACTTGCACTCGAAAGTTGGCGTCGCCGCGGTCGTGAGTGCACAGGTGCCTTGGCCCGAGCAAATCGTGCTGGCTGTGGTGTTCAAGGCGCAGGACGTGGCAAGATCGGTCGTCAAGTTTGCCAACACCTGCGCGGTCACGTTGAGTGGGTTGAGCGAGAGTACTTGGCGCGGTCGACGCACGAGAAGAAGCCATTGTACTCTTTCGCGACCGAGTTGATGGTGTAGCTGCGCGTGTAGCAATCCGCGGGCCCATTGACCTGGCCAGCCTCAGTGCTCTCTGCGTTTTTGCAGTTGGTGGCCGGCACAAAGACGCATACGGGCTGCACGACGCGGTACGCCTTTGGCCACGCGCTGAACGTCGGGCACGCGCCCGCGCTGTTGCCACTGCATGCGTCGCCGGGGATGCACACGTTGAGGTTCTCGAGACCGGGGGTGTTGGTGTCAACCGCGACGCACTTGTACCCCGTTCCGCAGCTGCTGCAGCCAGTGGTGGTGCTGCATTGACCTGGGAAGTCGGTCGACGTGGTCGCAGCGTGCGCGACAGCGGCGCTGAGTGCCAACGTGGAGACAATGCTGGAGACCCTCATCCTGACAAGTTTGGCTGGCGCTGACTACTGCTGGAGTGGTTGCTGTGTGCGTGGGAGGGGGCGAATGCTCGAATGAAGAACGCCATGCTCGTCCTGGAGGGTGGGAGACCTGGCCATTCCGTTACCCACCTCTCTGAGGAGCTCGGCTCTTATCATTGCGATCCAAAATCAACCTATTCCTGCGCACGATCCAACGTATTCTTAGCGCTATTGCGACAAGAGCGTGCGGTTGCGGACCGGCACAACTATAGATCCCTACGGCTACAGTTTCTTTGCATCTTCTGGCGTGTACAAATCCGCATCTCCTTTGCTGTTTACTGCTGGGATGTCATGAGCTGAGGTTGCTGGCATGCTTGCCAATCAATGACTGTATGCCAGCGCACCTTAGCAACTGCCCTGCATCCGTGCTTCTATAAATAGAAGCAGAGACTGGGTACAGCTTCCATGTTCTCAGACGTGTCT
>JAADVP010001177.1:0-10249 GCA_023335675.1 Globisporangium solare | reverse complement strand
GGGCCGCAAGATCCCGGATTCTGCTGTGCTGCAGATGGTGTCGCAGGGTCGATTGCAGGTCAAATTTGTACCAAATTCGATGCCTGAGGTGGAGGAACTCGGTCTCTCGTGCGTCGCTCTGAATCCGACCGACCGACCTACAGCATCCGATGTGCTTTACACGCTGCATAACGTTCTCAAGAGCATGTTTATGGTCATGTAGAACTTCCGAACTAGAGAAGTGAGAAATAGTCCTCGGGCTTTTTGAAAGTAGCAACTGTAACAAGAAAAATTTCAGCTAATTTATGACTTTTTGCGATTGCTCGTGCGTCGCTTGTGGGGGTATTCCAAGGGTGGCATTCTGATCCGGTGGGTCTGCGTAGCTAAGATGGAACGTCCATCGCCTTCAAGCAGTGCTGTAAAACGGCTTGGCGGTCTGCACAATTGTGTTGTGAGCGTTCGCGGACTTTGGCGACTTGAGCAATTGTCAATCCCCCATCGAGTCAGCAGCTCCATGCTCTGAACTCAGCAGAGTCCGAAATGGTCCACTGTCATCGCATCCTGTGTTTTACCGGTGCAGGTCGGATATTTTTACCCAAATGAAAGAGGTTTTTAGCCAAGGTTTAAAGTATGCTTTCAACTACAACCCATCGTTCTATTCACACTGGCACAAGACATACACAGGTTTTGTTGCTGCTGTCGACTGCTCGTAAGGATTCAACTCTATGCCAGACAAACTACATCTGGGTTCACTTCAGTGGCGCCATGCGATGCGCTCCGGTCGACGCATGAGCTCCCACTCTCAGTCAGTGCCAGCGGTCAGTCCGGAAACAGCTCCACTCAGGACTCCCTCGCTCGCCGCATCGTCCTCATTGCGGTTGCTTCCTGCCAGCGAATCGCCCAGTATCCCCGGCATGAGGTTCGCCAACTTCGTCGCTGCGCTCGGTGCCGCCGCGCTTCTCGTCGCCGACGCGTCTGCGGCCAAAATCGTGACAGTCGACTGCACGGACTCGTCGGTCGCGACAGAGTACAACGCCGTGCTCGACAAGATGAAGACGTGTGAGGCCGCGAGCGGCATCTCGCTCGTGCTGCCCATAAAGAACACCAAGAAGCTTGTTTTGTGCGAGAAATGTCCCGAACTGCTGGCGCTCAAACTGTCGAAAGAGGCACCGCTCTGCAATGTTACGATCAGCAATGGCGAAGAAACCAAACTGCAAGCAGAACTCAACAGGCTGTTCGCTCAGTGCGACTCGGCGAGTAGCGACCAGGGAGAGGACTCCAGTAGCTCTTCGGCTGCTGGTGCGACGACTCCCGCTGCCACTACAAAGACACCCAAGACAATGAAACCAAAGACAGCTGCACCTAGTTCGTCGTCGACTTCGTTGGACTCGACTTCTGACGGCGTCTCAAACAGAAGCACCAGATCCACGGAGAGTTCGAGCGGCAACAGCTTTGAGGGTGGAAGTACGCTGGCCACAGATGCATCGTCAGCCAGCGTCTCGGGGTCTCAGAGTGTCAGCATCAGCAGCGACAATTCAAGTTTGAGTGCCACACCAGCACCAACTTCTGGGGGTAAGATAATGAGCATTCTCAGCGGTCTTTGATTTGCATCACCCGGAGTTGCAAAGAAACTCGCATTGTGGCCAACCTTTGCAACCTTTGTAGGTTCATCGCTCAGTTTGGGGCTGACCCTCATTGTTGTCGCTGGTATCATGTTGGTGGCTTCTTAAAGTCCCCAAACCCTTACTTCGGTCTGACTGTAAAGCCTGCAAGCGGCACAAAAATCATTATACTATCGGTTTGCGAAGTACAACTTCATATCTCGAGTAAGGTGCTAGTTGCTACCACCGTTTCTAACCTTTGAACCCGGGAGCATCAGCATAAATATCAGGTCCGCTCTCTCGAGAAGATCGCAGCCTTATTATGAATCGGATCGACTGCATCGTCACGGTCTAAGCGTATCAGAGCACAATTTTTGACGAGAGAGGATGACCCACGTGCGCTGTACACTCACAAAAGAAAAGCATTGCGCCACTGTTTATCCTTACATCACGACATGCATGCTCTTGAGTACGTTGTGCAGCGTGTAGAACACATCGGCGGTGGCCGGGCGGTCTCTCGGATTCACAGCGACGCACGCCTTCCCGAGTTCCGCCATCTCGGATATCGAATCCGACATTGAGAACTCGACGCACAGCTTTCCTAACGAAACCATTTGGAGCACCGCAGAGTCCGGGATCTTGTAGCCGGCCTTGGCTTGCTTGGCACTCGAGTATGGCACGGCATGTGTGTCCAGTTCCGAGAGCACGACGCCAAACGAGAAAATGTCGGCCTTCTCGTTGTACCGCTCCCCCATCATGACCTCGGGTGCCATCCACAGCGACGTGCCCACTCCCGCCGTCATCGTCTGGTCGATTCGCTCTCGAGACACGCCAAAGTCTGTCAGCTTGGCGTTCAGCTGGTTATCTAATAAAATATTCTTCGACTTCAGGTCACGATGCAAGACGACGGGCCGGAACGAGTGCATGTACGTGAGCGCGTGAGCGACATGCAGCGCGATCTTGACTTTGTCGTGGTCAAACCCGTGCAGCCGGCGAGTGGATTCGAACTCCACGAGCATCCCTCGAAGATCCCCTCCCTCCATAAACTCGGTGACGGTACACAAATCGTTGAGCAAGTCCCATGCGACACCGACGAATGTAACGATCCGCTCATGCTCGAGCATCACCATGAGCTTGACTTCGGCGAGGAACGCGTTGATCTCTTCCAGGTCCTTGCGCGTCTCGGGCAGCAGCATCTTGACCGCGACAGCCCGGTGGTTGTAGATCCCTTTGTATACTTCGCCAAAACCGCCGCGCGAGATCAGTGTTGTGGTCACGACTTTGTCCTTGGGGATCCGCGCTGCGATGATGTTCGGGTCTTCCCACAGGTTGCGCGCACGACTGGCGCAACCACTCATTGCAGGCTGGAACGAGTCAAAGTCGCTGCTGCTGCTGTGCGATTTCTTGTTGGTGAAGCTACCGCCTGCTGCAGAGGCAAGCGAGAGCTGGAACGGCACGGTAGCTCGCCCTGTGGATGAATCGTCAGCGTTTGACATGGCGCCGGTGAATTTATCAGCACCAGCGCTGCGTTTCCGGCGATACATGATAAACCCCATCACTGCGAGCACGAACACGATGCCACCGGCGACAATCCCAATAATCATGCCGGTACTTGTCGAAGACCCTAGAGAACAACGCCGATTGTTAGCGCATCTGGTGAGATATCAAGTAGAAGGCGGACGCATGCAGGCGCTCACGCGAATAAGTGGATCCTACCTTCGCTGGGCGCGATTGTCGTCGAGGTTTGAGAGCCACTGGATCTGTCTGAGTCGGTAGCCATCGAGTTGCTGTTCGGCGTGGACGAATTAGCAGGTGAGGGCGTCTGGGAAGCCGACGGTACCTCAGTATCATCATCGTCGCCGCTCAGCGACCCGTTTGCCGAGTCACTCGCTGAGGATCTGCCAACACATGGTCGAAACAGTTTTCCCAAAAATTTCTGGAGCTTGAACGTCTGGCCATCGCTTTGTGTAACTTTGCAAGCCGGGAACTTGCCGTCGAGAATCCCGCCGAGCAGTGTCGTACACGTAGCACAGAGCTTCTGCTTGCTTGCTTTGGCCATAGGCAGCGCCAGCGTGAGACCCGTGAGCGTCTCGCAATCAGTCATCTCGGCATGCACAGGGGCGTACACACTCGCGACGCTCGCGCCCGTGCACTCGGGCACAGCGGCTTCGGCGCCGCCGCTGGCAAGCGCCACGAGCACCGCAATGGCAGTCGAGCGCTTCATTTCGTTGCGCGACAGCTCCGAGAGCGAGCGCACAGCGAGAAAGAGGAGGCTGCGCGTCTTGGCTGTCGACCGCGGCTTTTTCTTTCTTCCGCCAACAGCTCAAGAGCTGCTTACTGTACCATACTGCATCGGCAATGTTGCGACTCGTTGATGGCCCGTTTATGGCCCACCTATGGGCTCAGCAGCGATTACGCATTATGCGAGGATAACACGAAATTGCGCCCGTTTTCTGCACGTTGACTGCTTCTGCAGTGTATCTGCATTCGATAAGAACCAAAGTGGCGGAACAAAAAGGCTGGTGGTGTCGGACGGATGGGGTCAGTGGTGTGCGCGCTCATGCGATGCAGGCACGCGTCGCAGCTCACGCGCTGGACCGAGTGGCTCTGAATAGGATGGTTTTGGTAGTCAACAAGCGCCAGAAGTGCACGACCAGGTGTCCTCAAGCGTTGGTAGGTGGCATTTCAGCAGCAAATGCCGAATGAACCTGAACTCGCTACTGAACCAGCATGTTACGTGAACAGCGCGGCAAACACTCATCAAGATGTCATGTCTGTCAGGAAAGGCGATTTTACAGACACATTCACTGACTTTGTAAATGCCAGTGCTATTGTTGTTGAGACCATTGGATCGCGCGCTTGAGCTCATTTAACAGTATGACATGCCACGACAATCGTACAGCAAGCGGCTACTGTTTCAGATTTTCTGGATAAATAGTACACTAAGCAAACAGGCTGGCGCTGAATCGCATTTTTTGAGTGTAAAAATTCGTTCCCTCCAGGATGGCAAGCGCGAAATTCACGGAACGAACCATCGGGTTTCGCAGCCGAAAACGCATCCAGGTTTAGATGCGAACCACGCTCAGGCAGATGCTTAGACTAAACGGCTATCGAAGCGTGGTTCGCTGTTGCCGCAAGTCAGCCGACTCTGAAGTCATCCGTGCACCCCTTTCGGAATAGGTACATCTGGTCAGACAGATACGTTTTGAGTGCACTTCATCGATTGCCTCTTTGTTAAGCAATTATTGGATATAAGGAGGATGGAGTCGGCACAACAGAAAGTCGAATGTAGCAGCTCCACGGGACAATGAACAAGTGCGGTCGCCGCATCCTTCCGTCCGTCCGTCGGTCAGCGACATCGGCGCTGCGTTTGCGGCGCTCGCGTTCGTCTTGCGTCGCACACCTCATTATACGTGCACAGGCCTCCACATGACAAGGAAGCACCGCATACTGCTCCGCCACGTGCTCTCTGCTGGCGTTCGCAACGGCCAAAGGCGTGCACGGACGACACGTCTCAATAGGTCTGGTGGTCTCGGGTGCGGCGCCCGAGGTGCCTCAACTACACCAACATCAACTTCCACCACCGTTAGTAGTACCTCAACTGCCAACACTGCCGCTGCAGCGGGGTCTGCTGCTGATCGCATGATGACTGCAGGCGTGTCCACCTCACTGTGAACGGTACCCGAGGTGGTGCTCGGAGAGCTGAACATTTTATCGTTCGACATCGTGCTCTCGGAACTGGCACGCATGCGATGCCGTACGGTGACGTGAGAGAGTCCGAGAACGGACGAAGGATACTGGACACGGCCGTGTTCCAGATGGTGTCGCTCGGTCAGCTTCGCGTCGAGTTCTCGAGCGACGCGGATCCAGACGTGGTGAGACTCGCACACGCGTGCGTGTCGCTGGACCAGAAGGAACACCACGCAGCCACCGATGCGCTCTACCAGCTCCATAATGCCCTCAAACCCATGTACTTCGTTATGTAAATCTGGATCGACTAGGGAGTTCGAGAAATTATTATATAACTAATAATTCATGACATGGACGAAGCAGAGAACTGTGGGGTATGCCGGACGCTGCAATCACAATTGTGCGATCGGTTGAATGGGTATTCCTTCTTCCTTCACAATGATGATTAAGTGACTTAAGACAATCAGTATTATTGGATTGTTCCAACGAACCAAGTAAGCAGTTGGACTTGCATGTATCCTGAAGTTTTCAAGTCCGAAGTGCTCAAAGCACAAATCACCAAACCGTTGGAAGAAACGCGAGAAAGGTTATGATTTTCGTCCATGACACTGGTTGTGCCCTGACTGATTTTGCTCTTTCGACTCTGTACTGTAGCAGCAGTCACACCGTCTGTTTGCAGCACACCCACAGCGTGCATCATTTTTTGTTTTTTTCGAAACTACACCTGGCAGCTCGGTTTTGCACATTGCATCCCTCTATACAAGACACATTTGGTACCAAGTATCAACCACGACTTTTCTTCCACTTTGGTACCACCACGAACTAACTGAACTCACGCACACACGTGCTGACGACTTTCGTGTGCAACGAAAAGAAAAAAAACTACACATTCGTCGGCGGCCCCTGCTCATTCGTCCATTGGCGGTCTGGCACGCAGACGCAAGGCTCAGGAACCTTGACTCCCATGAAATGCGGCGCACTGACAGCGTGCGTGACCATCGCCATTACTGTGACGGTCTCACCAGCCTCTCAAGTCTACGCTGCGCGGCTGCCGTGCACGGATCCGACGAATACGAATGCCTACGCTGCAGTCCAGGCCCAGATGGCGCAATGCCAGGATGCGAGCGGCGTGGCTCTCGCGCTTCCACTTCCCAGTAAGGAAAAGGAAAGGCTATGCTCGACGTGCCCTGACTTGTTCCAAGCTACGATCGCGCACGCTTTGCCAGATTGCGCAGTGGAACTCACCGCCGACGAGACCGGCAAGTTGCAGACACTGCTCAACCGTTCGTTCAAGAAATGCATCAGCGCGAACTCCGGATCTGGCAGCGGTGGCAGTGGTGCCAGTGACACCACCACAACATCACCAACACCAGAATCCTCCAAGACCCCGAAACCGTCGAAGACAAAGACACCGGCCCCAGAAACTCCCGAGACCTCTCGCACCCCGAAGCCGTCCAAGACGCCCAAGCCGTTCAAGATTCCAAAGACAAAGGATGCAACGCCAAGTGGTGATGACGCGGAGGGGTCCAAGGAAGCGGGGACCGTGAAGACAGCAGTGGCCGCCGCCCTAGCATCATCATCATCTTCGTCTTCTTCTTCAACTTCCTCCGCTACAGCCTCGGCGTCCGGTAGTGACAATACATCAACTTCAGCTAGTTATGCAGACGCCAGCAGTCCAGTGTCGAATGTCACGTCGACGAATTCCAGTCTCGAGAAACCGGGAAACACTACCTCGACAGTTCCAACCTCGAGGGCTGCGCGTCAAGGTATGAAACACTCTTTGCCTTGACTGCGTGGACCACTGCAGAGGCTAACATTGCTATCTCTTGATCTCACAGGGTCAAATTTGAATCTTGGGTTTCTAGCGGTCCTTGCTGTCGCCGTTGTCGTTCAGGCCGTTTTGGCGTGAGTTCATGCTGGGTCTCACTCGTTGCACCTTGGAATATAGAGGCAAATCCGCCTTACTTGTCTGCAAGTGCAGCCCATGAAAGTCAGCATCACCGGATCCGTTAGGCCGTCCTTGCGAAACACTAACTTTGACATAGAAATGTTAATCGAAGCAATTTTTGCACGAACCCTACAGCTCTCTCGTTTGCATTGTCTTCCTGTCTTGGTGGTAACTTTGGCGCGTGTTTGTATTGAGCAGCGTAGCTTGAGCGATGAATTACGGCCTCGTGATCGAAGACGAGCCGTTCTTGAGTATCGCGACCACTTCCTCGGCGTTTGGCCGACTTTCCGGATCAAACTGCAAGCACGCATCCATGACTTGCTTCACGTATTGAGGACACTCAGGAGTCACGCTTGGCTTGATCTCACCCTCGGACACGAGATTCATGATCTGGAAAGCCTGCAACTTGTTGCCTGTGGCTGGGTGCACCGCATCGTGGTACGGCATGCGACACGTGTCTATCTCCGAGAGCAGCACGCCGAACGAGTACACGTCGCACTTCTCCGAGTACTTCGCGCCGTTGATGATCTCGGGCGCCGTCCAATACGCCGTACCCACGCCCGCGGTCATCGTGCCACTCGCCTCCAAACCTCGGCTCACGCCAAAATCGATCACTTTCGCATCGCCTTGCGCTGAGAGTAGCACATCCTTGGATTTCAGATCACGGTGAATGATCGCAGGCAATCGCGCATGCAGATACTGCAGCGCCTTCGCCACGCCAAGCGCCAGGCGTACTTTTGGACCGTCCCACAACAGATCTGGCTCGTTCTTTTTCAAGTATCGCTGCAGGTCGCCCCCTGGAAGGTACTCGATCATCATACACAGCTGCTCAAGCTTGCTCCAGGCAACACCGATAAACTGCAGGATGTTCGGATGATGCAGTGACGCCGTGAGCTGGATCTCCATTGTAAACGCTTGGATATCCTGAAACGTGTGCTTCTTGCTTTGCAGCAGCCGTTTCACAGCGACAGTGGTGTCATACTCGTACCGACACAACCACACTTCACCGTACCCACCTTTTGAGATCATGCGGTCGAACACAACTCTTTCGAGCACGAGGTGCTTGGACGCAATGTTCGTATCACTATGTAGCGTTTTCGTCACGCTGTTGGCGTTGATATCCACGATGCGCCCACCTGGGTCTGTGGCGTGGACTGAGTTCGATGATGACGATGAAACACTTGACTTCCACGTCAACTCGCTTTCATCTTCTGGTAACACGGAGGGATGACTCGCATGGCTGACTGCCTGAAGCTTGTCAGTATTCTTTCTGCGCTTTCGAAGCATGAACGCTGCAATGATAGCGAGTAGCAATAGGACTGTTCCACTCACACTCAGAGCGACTGTCAGAGACGCGGACGAACCACTCGAGATTACTATGTCGCTGGTGGGTTGTGGCGTTTGCTGTTGTGCTTTGAGCACACTGGTTTCGGTGAGCCATTGCGTGACGAGGTTGCCAAAAGGTGGTTCAGCCCACGCGGTGTCGGAGCTTGTTGGCTCCATGTCTTGTGGGCAACATGGGATCACCATCGTGCCGTAGGCATCCTGTAAGCATTCACTCCACGATGCTGTTTGCTCAATATCTTGCATGTGGATCGCTCGCACCGAGTTATTGACACCGCTCTCGGATCCGTCCACACGTGTCCCACTGCATGCATTGCGGGGGCGCCAGTGTAGTCTCTGCCGCTCGCCCACATGCTCACTTTGTTCCCCTTCAGTTCAAATTCTGCGAGCACACACTTGGCAACCGACAGTATCTGATTGCCTGTGCAAACCTCCGTGTGATAAAGCACAAAGCCGTTCGGTTGTACGCACGGGGTTGCCGTGCACCCGGCAGCGTCGACGTCGCTCTTTGCAACGGAGATCTCTGCCATCGTGGGGTTCTCCGACGTTTTTGTGGCCACGAAGTTGTCAGAGGTCGATCGCGAAGCCCGAGTCCCAGACCGCCGCACGCTGGAAATACCCAGAGATCTCTTCGAATGTCAGGTCAAACTGCTCGAGCCGTGTCTACATTCGCTCGGGGAGTTGCGTGTGTGTGTAGTTCATTTGAGCCATTTCGGCCCCAGTGGTCGAGAGAAAGTAGAACTGTTGCGCGAGGTCGGAGTTCGAGCCATCGAACTTGAAACCTGGCGTCACGGGGATATTCAAGGGCGTTGTCGCCGTCCTTGAACTGGGAGTGGTAGTAGTCGAAGCGCCATTCGTTACTGCTGCTGCCTGTGCGGCAGACGAGGACGGCGCAATGCGCTCATCGTGCGCGGAGACGGACGTGTGCTGCGCGCGGATTCGCCACCAGCCCATGCGGACGCTCTGCTTCGCACACTCAGTCGCTTATGCGCACCGGAGAGAAAGCCCCAACGGCGCAAAGTTGGTGGCGACGGCGGCGGCGGCGCGCGCTGCGAATGGGGGGTTTGCGGTGAACCCATTGCGCTCACATTTTGGTCCAAAGAGACAAGTGAAGAGAGTGTTGGTCAACTTGATAGTTTTGACATGATAGGGAAGGGCGTGATAATTTCTGGTCAGTAACAAATCTACCCGTAAAAATACACGAAGATACACTTCGCATAAACAATGATTGTATGCAATAGTGTTGACACTTTTAGCTTAATTGCTCAACGATATTTGATACATGGGAATATAAAAATATACACAGGATAAATTAAAAATAAAAAATACACAAAAAGATTCAAAAATAAAAAATACACAAAAAGATTCAAAAGTAAAAAAATATACAAAAAGATTGGAAAATAAAAATAGACCAATCACGTATACTATACGACAAAATATACACTCTGAATTCAGGTCTGGTGTACATTGATTTATATGCTAACCCCGCAAAATTCAACTGCGTGCTTACTGGTCTTATGTGGTCAGGCCAGTCCATGTACCCAATGGTCACTGTAGACTTCAAATTATTGTACGTGACGGTCAGTGTTATATTGTGTAGCATGTAACTACACAATGAGTGACATGAGACACACGCTTGTTGGAAGTGTGAAGGTACATTGCTGGCGCAATCACTATGTCGACCATC
>JAADVP010001176.1:0-10264 GCA_023335675.1 Globisporangium solare | reverse complement strand
TGGCCGACGCGGTCATGCAGCTCGTGCGCGCGGGCGCATCGCTCGCGGCCTGCGCCATGTTCGCGAGTCTGCTACCGAGCGTGCGCGCGGCGCAGCGCGCCAAGACCCCGGGCGCGCTGGCGCTACTGCCGATCCTGTCCATGTTCGCCAACTGTGTCGGCTGGGGGCTCTATGGCGTGCTGCGCCGCGACTTCTTCCCGCTCGTGGTCACCAACGTCGTCGGCGTCGCGCTGTCGCTGTTCTACACCGTGGTGTTCTACCGCATCTCGAGCGCGCGCGGTGCTGTGCTCAAGAAGATCCTCGCGACGTGCGCGGCGCTGTTGGCGCTTGTGCTGTATCCCGTGTGCAGCGACGAATCGGCGCAGGACGTGCAGGACCACGTGGGGTACGTGGCCGTGGCCATCGCGGCGATCATGTTCGCGTCGCCGCTCGCGGTCGTGAAGGAGGTGATCGCGACGCGCAACGCGGCCATCATGCCGTTCACGCTCATCGCGGCGGGCGTGGTGAACTGTCTGCTCTGGCTCACCTACGGCCTCATCCTCGCCGACTCGTTCGTGATCGCACCCAACCTCGTCAACTGCTTCCTCGGACTCACGCAGCTGGCGCTCTTCTGCGTGTTCCCGAAAGACCACAAGTACGACAAAGTGGACGCAGACAAGAAGGAAAAGCAGGCGGCCGAGAGCGTCGAAATCGAGCTCCAAGACGAGACGCCGCAGTTGGCAGCGCCCATCCCGATCACAGACATGGAGCCGCTCCAAGACGAGCGCGGCCCGCAAAGCACGGAGACGGAGGCACGCGACGAGAAAGAAGCCAAGCAGGCGCCTGAAGCAAGCGACGACGCTGAGCTCAAGGTCGCCGTCGTCGCGTAGCTTTCCCCTTGGCAGATACTCCTGAAAATGTGCACTACGCCAAGAGCAAATTGTGGCATTGCAACGACAGCAACAAGGGACCTGCACTCCATTGTTGAGGCAAGTCTTGAGGGTCCTGTAACGACGACGGCGAGTGAGCAAACAACCACTCAACACGGATGCCAGCATTTGCTTTGAAAAAGTATGATTATATTTTACATATAACCACGAATGTTCTCCTTCCCATAATCAGCGGGACGCGAGCGACTCGCAAGCGAGTCCCAGGCGATCCCGGGCAGTGCTAGACGACGTCTAGTTCTGGGCCTTCTGTTCGCGGATAGCGAGCTCCTCCAAGATGGAGAGCTTGATGCCCTTGCCCTTTGGCAGCGACACCAATGGGCGCGAGTCGTTGCCGATCGCGAACACGTTGCCCGAGCGGGTGGCGAAGTCGTTGCCAGCCGAGTCCTTGACGTGGGCAATGTTGAACGAACCCTGGTGTCTGTGGAGCCACAAAGCAAAAAATAAACAGCAACAAGCAATTAGTCACGTGCGCATTTTCCACGGCAGCAGCGCGGGCCAGAGGCCGGCCGCGCAAGTAGCAGCAATAGAATCGTTGGAGGCGCGAAGGCGCGAACGCCGTTCGACGCGACACCACCACACCCAGCTCGCAGTGAGTCAACAAGGTGTGTTCCTACCTTTCGATGGAGTGGAGCACACCGACACGGCCCGTGTTACGACCACGGGTGATGACGACGAGCGCACCAGCCTGGAGCTTGACGAAGTCCACGATCTTGCCAGTCTCCAAGTCGATCTTGACGGTGTCGTTGACCTTGATGAGAGGGTCTGGGTAGCGGATCGTGCGGCCGTCGCTGGTGGCGACGTACGGGATCGCCTTTTTGGTGAACTCCTGGCGGGTCACCTTGGCGAGCTTGTACTTCTTCTCCTCGTTGTTGATGCGGTGGAGCACGAAGCGGCCCTTGACATCGTACATGAGGCGGAAGGCGTCACCCGACTTTGGAAGCTCGACCACGTCCATGAAGCCGGCTGGAAAGTTCGGGTCCACGCGGATCTTGCCGTCGACCTTGATCTGCTTGTTGAGGCAGATGATAGTCACTTCCTGCTTGGTCAGCGCGTATTTCAAGCGGTTGCGCAGGATGATGATGAGCGGCAGGCACTCGCGGAGCTTGTGCGGGCCCGACGATGGGCGCGGCGCCCAGATGCCGTCGAGCTTGCCGAGCATCCAGTGCTTTGGCGCAGACATGCGCTTGAGGTGCATACGTGGTCCACGAGGCATCTTTCCTTAACGAGTTGAGGGGGGGGGTGCTGGTCGGAGACAAAAAGGAGAACTACCACGCCCACAAGCGGCGCGCATCGCGCGGCGACCGCGGCGCGTCCACGGCCACCAAGAGCTCCACCCACGCCCAACCAATCGCGCCGGTCGGAAAATATGGGGCTATGTCCGCTGCACTCGCGGGAGCAAGGGCAAACCCAATCCCGCATATGGGGAGGAGGCACCGATGGAATTCAATAAAGAGCGGTTGTGAGAGGGTACGTGGTACCATTTATCTCCAAATTTATACGCGCACTTAGAGCAGAGGGATGATGCGGACTTAAGAGAGGGAAACACTGCCACTAGACACTATCGGCTGCCACTTGGTACTTCAAGATCCAAGAGAGGCAAGGATGGAAGCTGTGCCCAGGCATCCGTGCCCCCGTTTACGAAGGATAGAGCTGGCCTGTGCTGGCGATCCGCACCGGGACCTTTGGTTCTCCTCTCTCAGTGGCCACGTGGTTCATTTTCGCGAGCGTCGCGAAGCTGTCTTCGTCCAGCAGACAGCCAAAGACCACGTGCTTGCTGTCGAGGCTCGGTGCCTGCAGGAAAACGAAAAAGTGGTTCCACTCAGAGAGAGAAAGTGAGCATTCCGACAAGAAAAAAAAAACACACTCGACGGAAACTCACCGGCGAGAAGTGCAAGTAGAACTGGCACGTGTTGGTGTCAGGCCCCGAGTTGACCATCGAGAGCACGCCGGCCCCGGTGTGTCTCAAGATGAAGTTCTCGTCGCCAAACGTGCTTCTCCGGACTCCATCTTCGTCGGCGGGCTCGTCGTCTTGCTGATCGAACGTGCACTCGCCGCTAGAACCGTCGTGGCGCTGCGAAAAACAAAAGAGAACGCTAAACTTCGAGCTGTGCGGCGACGTTTATGAAGGGGGACGCACCATGAAGTCCCCAGACTGGCAAAATTTGTCCTTTATCACACGATGGAAAGGACTGGAGATGATATCCCATTAGATCAAGTGTTTACCCTCTGTCAGTACACTCTTCAGGCCGCAAAGCGGCCGCATTTACCATTGCGCGTAGTGTCTTCGTTTCCCTGACACTGGGTTCTGTGTCTCCCCGTGCACAGTCGTCGGAAATTCTCGCTCGTTCTCGGGACAACATCAGCGCGTAGCTAAGCACAATGCAAGCTTAACTCGGCTCCAATACACACACAGAGAGAGAGAGAGGTTTTACGCAGCGGATAAGAATCCAACCCACTTCTATAACGAGCCACTCTGCTCGCGCATCTTCTCCGATCTTCACATCCAGAAACACGATCGGATTCTCTCGGCGATCGCGCGCACTCCTTTTCTGAAGCGCCAGCATGACGCTCTAACTGGTTTCACATAGCCCGCTACCACAAAATAGCAGCTCCGGCAGACAGGAGCCGTTCACTTCTCATTGGCTTCTAAATGGGTCCACTTTTGGCATCTTTGTGTGTGCCCAATCTCACGAAATTTGGCTCGTATCTTGGCAAAATAGGAAGCTTGTTCTTATCTTTGGATGCGGATGCGAAAATAGTTCAACGCAGACTCGGTCTTCAGTGCTCCGCTTGGCCACACGGACAGCAGAGGTAGAAGATATCCATATCTCCACGGCTGGTTCTGGTTCCTGTTCTTGGTTGTATTTCGGACAAGGATCCGTTTTCAAATGGAGGATCGGGACGTGTCTGTAGGTGCGAAAGAGTCCGTTCGTTTCATTCACACTCAAAGTTTCAACGCGGCGCGCCCACTCGCTCATTTGCCTGGTTCGTCGCATTCCGAAAAAAGAAGCCTCGTTCTCTCCTCCCCTTTGCATTGGGCGAGGCAGCCACTCGGTTCGCTTGGCCGTCATGGAGGGCGAAGACCAGAAGAAGAGAGACGACGAACTCTTGGAGCAGGTGGCTGCGACTGACATCGTCGTCAACGCCAATGGCGATGGCTTCGATTTGCCTCAAGGACTCATTGGCATGGGATTTCGCCAGCGACTGAAGCCTTACCTAGAATACAACTTGACCACACCAGAGCTGAAGGACGTGTCGATACCTTTGCGGATCTCAGTACGACGTCAGATCGAGTCACGACACCTGCCAAGTCAACGCCTGTGGAGCGGTTCAGCTCGCTCGATGCGTCAAACGTGGAATCGCTCATCTCCGGCGGCTTTCACCGATACCTGGGGAAGTACAAAAATGTTCGCCGAGAATACAACTTGACGTTCCCGACCCCAGAGATCCACTTCGAGAACCTGTCGTACACCGTATGGCTCAGCTCCGAAAGCCCCACCGCGAAAAGCTCCATTGGAGGGTACTTCAAGAGCATCGTCGCGCCGTGGCGGAAGCTCAGGGCTGTGAAGAAAGTGATCTTGCATCCGATGTCTGGCGTCATTCGCCCAGGCTCCATGACGCTGATTCTCGCGAACCCAGGAGCAGGCAAGTCCACGTTCTTGAAAGCTCTCGCGGGAAAGCTGACCAGCAGAAACGGCAGGCGCTCCTTGAAAGGCAACATCTCGTACAGCGGACTGGCAGCCGAAGAGATCACCATCTTTAAGCTCGTGGGACTCGTCGACCAGCTCGACAACCATTTCGCGACACTCACTGTGAGAGAGACGATCCAGTTTGCCGACCGCTGCCTCAACGGCGCTCCAGAGCGCCAGCTTGAGAAGCTTCGCGAGGTTGCTCGTCTGCGCACTGACGTGATTTTGCATATCTTGGGACTCACGAAATGCGCCGACACGTACGTCGGAGACGCTCTGCTCCGCGGTGTGAGTAGCAGAGAGAGAAAGCGTGTCACAATCGGCGAAATGCTCGTCGGCGGTCAAGTGTTTTTCTTTGTGACGAAATCAGTGCTGGCCTCGACAGCGCTGCCACTTTTGACATCGTCAAGTCGATGAAGGACTGGTCTCGCACATTGGGCGGATCAGCGGTGATCGCCCTTCTCCAGCCTCCTCCCGAGGTGGTCGAGCTCTTCGATGATGTCCTCGTCTTGTCAGAGGGACGGCTTGTGTTCCACGGCCCGCGCGTCGAGATGCTTCCGTACTTCAACAAGCTTGGCTTTGAGTGTCCAGATCATGTGGATCCAGCCGAGTTTGCCGTCGAGGTCGCGTCGGGGCTCGGCGGTCGATTTCTCAAGACGCACGGAATTGAAGCAGGTTTCAAACCCCCACGTCAAGCGATTCAATTCGAAGACGCGTTCGCGAGCCCACCAATTTATCGACAAACGGTCTCTATAATCGAGGAGAAGCGACGGAACAAGCTGAAGTCGGAAAACGAAGACAAGCTTCAGTCGATCGAGCACTTGATCTGCAAGAATTCCGGCACTCCGCTGTACAAGTCGGGATTCATCGAGACCACGTTGCTATTGCTGGAACGTCAAAAGAAGATCTGGCTGCGAGATCAAGCACTTGTCCTCGGTAAACTCGTTGAAGCGGTGCTAGTCGGCCCGCTGCTGGGCATCATCTATTTCAAGGTCGACTCCAAGATCTACCTCCGCATGCTCTATTTTTCATGCGCCGTTTTCCAGCGCCAGGCATGGCAGCAGATCACGGTCGCTTTCCAGGTGCGGAGAATCTTTTACAAGCAGCGCACGCGCAATTTCTTCCGGACGCTTTCGTACACGGTCGCAGAGTCGCTTGTGCAGGTGCCGCTGAATGTGGCAGTGTCGTTCACGTTGGTTGTGATCTATTACTTCATGAGTGGACTCTCGAGCGGGAGCACGTTTGTCGTGTTCTACATCATCATCTTTTGCTTCCAGCACGCGATCGCCGCTTACTTCACCCTGTTAGCAGCCATTGCACCCACCATGACAGTGGCCCAAGTGATGGCGAGTCTCTCTTCGAGCTTCTTCTTGCTCTTCTCCGGCAACATCATCCTTCCTTAGTTGATCCCAGACTACTGGATTTGGATGTTTTGGTTCAATCCGCTAGCGTGGACACTTCGAGCTGTGCTTTTGAATGAGTTCCACGACGATCATTATTCTGATATTGACCGCGAAGAAGGGCTGGCTCGTGTTCAGGTTACTCAAGGCAAGGAATTCATTTGGATTGGGATCCTCGTCTTGATCGCGTACTACGTCATCTTCACACTGCTGAACACTGCTGTGCTGCGCTTCATCCACTACCAGTTCCAGTCGACCGCGTCACCAAGTGAAAACGCGACCGAGGATTCGTACTTCGTTGACGACAAGACCAAGCGAGCCAACTCCAGTCGAGGCCTCTCCGTTGTGACCCCAAAGCCAACGTCCGGTTCAGAGAACGCAGACGTCAAAGACACCGCCGTCCAAGTACCAACTACTGCTGGAACTGGAGAAAGCTCGAGCAACCATTTTGTGTCCGCTTATCTCGCTGTCAAGGGATTAAGCTACTTCGTGCCGAACCCCATGGGTCAGGGCGAACTCCAGCTTCTGCATGACGTGACAGCGTACTTCGTGCCCGGAAAAATGACAGCGCTAATGGGGTCCAGCGGTGCCGGTAAAACGACTTTCATGGACGTGCTAGCGGGTCGGAAGACTGGCGGACGCTTCGAAGGACAGATCTTGGTCAACGGCGAGCCAAAAGATCCGCTCACTTTCAGTCGAATCGCTGGCTACTGCGAGCAGATGGATATCCATTCTGGAGGTGCTACGATCAGGGAGGCTCTCGTCTTCTCGGCGCGTCTTCGTCTCCCACCAAGCACAACTCCCAAGGCGATGGAAGAAATCGTTCAGAGCACGATGGATCTGCTCGAGTTGAACGGCATCGCCAGCGAGCTGGTGCGCAACTGCTCCGTGGAGCAAAAGAAGCGCATCACGATCGGAGTCGAAGTCGTGTCGAACCCAAATATCCTGTTCCTGGACGAGCCCACGAGCGGGTTGGATGCGCGCTCTGCGTCGATCGTGATGAAGGGGGTGCTTCCCATCGCTCGAACGGGACGAACGGTCGTCTGCACGATCCACCAGCCCAGTAAGCAAATCTTTGAGCTCTTCGATTCGCTGCTGCTGCTGCAGAAAGGGGGCTACATGGCGTACTTTGGCGAGCTCGGTGAGTCATCGGAGAAACTGCTGCAGTACTTCACTGGGATCCCTGGAACAGCGCCTATGAAGCCAAAGTACAACCCTGTGACGTACATGCTGGAAGTGATTGGAGCTAGCATCGGTCGAGGCGAATCGAGAAATTAGTCGAGTACAGCAACAGTGCCTTGTGCAAGTACAACCAAGAGTTCACTGAAGCTCTTGGCACGGGCAAATTCGTGGTGAATGCCGACGAGGTCGCGAAAAGCGGCGCAGAGCCAGAGCTGGTGGTCATGACGCCGTTTTCATCCTTGAAGTTGTCTCCGATTGCTACAGCGTTCTTCGTGCAACTGTGCTGCTGTGCTCAGAAGATGACAATGACGTACTGGAGGAATCCGCAGTACAACCTCATACGAATGGTGGCGTTTCCGGTCTACGCATTTATCTTCGGCAGCGCTTTTTACAAGTTGACCGAGGGGACAGGTGCTGCGATGAATTCCCATATTGGACTCATGTACAACACGCTGGACTTCATCGGTGTGATCAACCTGATGACGGTGTTGGACACTGTTTCCAATGAGCGCACCGTGTTTTACCGGGAGCGGATGTCGAACTACTACGGGCCATTGCCGTACTCGTTGTCGCTGTTCGTTGCCAAATTTCCGTATCTCGTCCTGACCTCACTTCTATTCATGAACGTCGAGTACTGGATGATCGGATGGGAAGAAAATGCGAGCAGCTTTTTCCTCTTCTGGTTCGTGTTTTATCTCCACACCTCAAACTGCACCAGCGTTGGTCAGTTCATGGCGGTGCTGATGCCCAACATCAAAGTGGCGAATGTCGCAGTTGGTGCGCTGTCGGTGTTCTTCAACCTGTTCTCCGGTTTCCTCATGCCGCACATCCAGATGCGAGATTTCTACAGATGGATTCGATATCTTGTGATCACGAACTACTCGTTGGAGTCTCTGGTGTCGATCGAAATGGGTCAGTGTGACGCAGATAGCCCGACCGCACATGGTTGTACGATCGTGAGCATTGCAAAAGCTGGTGCCGCACCAGCATATCAGATCCAGTTGAAGGAGTTCCTTCACAACAACTACGGCTTCGAGTATTCCTATGTCTGGCGAAACATCGGCATCTTGATCGGGATCCTCATGTTCCTGCAAGTCGCAATATATCTCACACTTCGATTCGTGAGCCACTTGAAGCGATAGAGTGGATCAGTCATTGATACGCAATGGTAGGTGCTTGCTTACTGCTCAGATGGGTCTGGGTCTCCAACGTGGCGCCTTTCGCTTTTTGATTTCTTGCACATGTATTTCCTTTTCCTCTTGAATCAGCCAAATACACACACAAATGCATACATATATCCACCAACCTTTGCTGTAAACGCCTTTTTTTCAATTATTCAATGGTCATGACGGCATCTGCATGATCTGGCTACTTTCGCTTCTGTCGCACTGACACACATAGCCAAGGGAAAAAACGACAGTGGACAAAGGTCATCCCGAGTAGGCAAGTGCATACCTCGGTCTTGCTTACTCCTTGAGCATTTTTTTCAACCGGGCCTTCTCCTTGACGATCTCGGACATGACTTGAGCGTACATCGATTCCTCGATCTCATCCTTCTTGGCCTTAAAATTCGCCTCAATCTCGCGAAGTGAGTCGAGACGCTCAATCATTTCGTCCTTCGTCAAGCGCACAGGCGAGTTCGATTCTGCCGTTGACGCCTTGCTGTCCTTGTTTTCGTCATCTTCATCGCTAGACGAATTGAGAACGCCCGAATCAAGGATCTTTACCTTCGCCGAAGGTTTGCCCGATCGACGGCCACAGCTCGAAATGATCTCCACAACATCCATGCCTTCCAGGACTCGACCAAACACTACGTGCTTCCCGTCCAACCACGGCGTCTCCCCCGTACAGACGAAGAACTGGCTGCCGTTGGAGTTTGGACCAGCGTTCGCCATACTCAGCGTTCCGGGTCCACCATGGGGAACGCTCAAGTCTTCATCAGGGAATCGACTCCCGTAGATCGACTCTCCACCCATGCCGTTGTGCAGCGTAAAATCGCCACCTTGAATCCTGCAATTTTGCAACAACATGAAGGTGAGTACACGGTCGCTACAACCGCAAAACATGCATTTAAAAAGGGGGCTTTCCGCACGCACATGAAGCCTGGAATGATCCGGTGGAACGTCGAGCCTTTGTAGTGCAGCATTGTCCCCATTTTCCCGCGGCCCTTCTCGCCAGAGCACAATGCGCGGAAGTTGGCGACGGTCTTGGGCTGCACGTCGCCGTACAAGCCCATCACGATCTTGCCCACATAGTCGTCGTTGATGCCAATGTCGAAGTACACCTTGTCGGTGACCAGCAGCTGCGTGTTGACAACAGCAAGGTGTACGCATCGAATGAGTTCATATGTGTGCCCTCTTTGCAGAAAAGTTACGCACAATGGTAACAGCAGCAGCTCAGTGGAAACGTACTTCACCGTCGTATTTCGACGCCTTGGAGCCGCCCGTGAGCGGCTTGAACAGGTCTTCCAAGGACGGCAACGGGCCGAAGTAGTACCCGATCGCATACCCGCCCCCAAACACCGTCGCTAGCCCGAGTGCGCCTTTGGTGAGTGGACTCATGCCGCCTTCCGACGGCGATGAAGGGGCCGACGTGCTGTTGAACCGCGACGTTGGCTGCTTATGGTCCAATGTTGCACACGCACACGCAAAAAAGAGAACGCGGAGGAGGACGTCAGCACAGCCTCAACAGACAGACAATCCATACGCAGAGAGGGCGCGCGTACCTGGCGCAGTGCGGCGCCGACGCGCAGCAGGTGGCGCGGGCGCACGAGCAGCATCTTCGTCTTCGCGCTTCCTGGTCTCGAAAAGCGGGCTTCAATGGTTCCGCATCAAAGGCAACGCCTCAGATCTGAGCGAGACAGGTTGAAGCAAGTAGGTTTTACAAGGGTACCAAATTATAGAGAGGTGGGGATACCTCTCAAGACGGCTTTGAAGAAGGGAGTTGGTATCAATTTGTAGATTGCATTTATTTTGATTAGCATCTCCTTGTACTGGTGAACAATGGCCGAAAAACGGATAATATACGCCACCAAGTGGAGGTAAAAAAGTTGGTAAATGAAGTG
>JAADVP010001175.1:0-10296 GCA_023335675.1 Globisporangium solare | reverse complement strand
ATCACGACCGGGAAGTCCATGTCGTACTTCTTGGATTTATTGAGCTCGTTGTTGCGGATTGCGCGCCGCTGGGGCTGCGTGCCGTGGTACACGAAGCACGGGATGTCGGGCGCCCACCTGTGGAACTCTTTCTCCCAGTTCAGCAGCGTTGACAGCGGCGCCGTGACCAGGTACGGCCCGCGCACGCCGAGCGACTTGAGGTGCGCGATGAGCCCGATGACCTGGATCGTCTTGCCGAGCCCCATCTCGTCGGCGAGGATCCCGTTGAGACCGTTCTCGAACAGGTTGCAGAGCCAGCGGATGCCCTCCAACTGGTAGTCGCGCAGCACGCCGCCCGTGAGCAGCTTCGGCTGCGCAAAATCGACGTGCGGCTGCTGCCGCGTGTCCAGCTTCGCGTCGTTCTGCATCTCCTTGAGCTTCTTCTCGCCGTCTTTCGTCTTCTTGGCGGCGCGAGTGCGCTTGCGTCTGCCGCCCGCAGGTTGCTGCTGGTCCTCGTCGTCCTCGTCCTTCACTGCAGCGTCATCCGTCGGCGCGCTCACGGCCGTCGTCGTCGTCGCTGCGGTCGCCATGTTGGAGAACAGGAAGCTCGAGTAGAGTCCCGCCTTCTCCAGCAGCGTGTCCAGCTTGGCGAGCTTCGTCGCGGTCTCCTGCGCATTGCCGTCGTGCTCTTCCGCGGCTTTCGGCTGCTGCTGCTGGGTGGTCGCCGGCTCCTCCTGCTCGACCGACATGCTCGCTACCATCGCTGCGCCTGTACAGAGAGAGTGTGTATGTGTGTGCTGTGTGTGAGAGAGTGCGGATGGGGCAATGGGGATCTGCTGAAGCAGCGGCTGCAGAAGCGAGAGAGGAGCGCAATCCTTCCTTCCTTTCGACGGATGGTCGGTCGCTTTGGGGGGAAAAAGTGGCGCGCGATGCCGTTCGGGACCAGTGAGTCCGCGCGAACGCATCGCATTGGTGGAAATGAGGCTGTCAGATCATTTTATCCAATCAAGATGCACGAAAAAGTGTAGCTATTCATGCCACCAACGAGTCAGAAGCTGTCATCCGTGGCACAATGCGCCGCGTAAGCGTTGGCGTCCGTCCGCATGCAGCTCTTGGACGCCATACTGGAGCCGCTCTTCTGCCATTCGCCAGCGCACACCCACTGCACGCGCTTGCGTGTCAGTTGAGCGCCACGAAGCTGCTTTTCTTGCGGTTGCTATTTTCGTCCGGAAACAGCACACATGCTGCACGTACCACTCGTCCAGTTCGATCCTTGACTATTGACTGAGTAGCTCCGTGCGACTGGATCCCTCGCCCACGCTCTGCGAGGCGCCGCACCCTCGGCATATCCTAGTTCCACGTGGACACGGCAGCCCAACATGCGGCATCGACTCGTTTGGCTCGTGCTGAGCTGCTACCTCTGTGCCTGGGGTGCGGTGGCGTCGTCGCACTCAGCTGCACTCAATGCACAATGCAACGCCACCGTCGTCACTGCAGTCACAGCCGCCAGCATCCAGTGTGCCCACGAGCAGTCGAGCACGGTCCGTTGGAGGCAGCGTGCCCAAGGCATCAACGACAATGCAGCTGGTGGTGACCTCACTGGGGTCGACGCCGCGCTTCTCCCAGACTTTTGGAATGTACGCAATCTCCGTTTGAACGCAATCCACAAACAATGGCTGAGCGTTGCTTTGGGTCGATGGGGTCTCCTGTAGGTGCGAGGCGAGGTGGACTCGCGCGTCCGGACCAACGGCGACCCGCCCGAGCAGCTGGTCAAAGTGACCGACCGAAGGCACAAGCACCCAGTGTTCGCGACGATCTGCTCCATCGGCTTCCTGCTTACCATCATCTCGATCATCGTCATCTGCACGCACTGAAAGATCAGCGCGACGCTGAATAGCAAAACCATACAAATCCCAAGTATCTCGCACCAAACCGCAGATATGTACATACTTGAGTTCTTCCATTGCATTGCCCCCAAATTTCGTCCCTCGAGGTTACACGCTTTATACACAGTTTATACTTTCCATCCCAAAAATCACACACTCACTTCCGCGCACTGCTGCTGCTGCTAAAGCTCTACTCGTCCTGAGAGAGCTGCTCCATGCTCACGGAATGGCGCTGCTCGAGCTCGTGGGTGAGCGTGAGCTTGCGGAAGCGCTGCACTTCCTCCTCGAGAATGAACGTGGCTCTCCGCTCTTCAATGTACTTCTCCTCGAAGTACTGGCACTGAATGCGCAGCTGCTCGTTCTCGGCCGTGAGTGAGTCCACTTCTTGCGCGCGGTCCTGCGCGTCCTTCTCGGTCTGCGCCAGCAATCCATGGACCGAGTCGTTCGCGCGCATCAGAGCGTCCACCTGCATGTACAGCTCTCTCTGTCCATCCACAAAAAAACAGGCAAGCATCGGTGTCAGACCTTTGATCCCGCAAAGCGGACAGCAAGAAGCACAGACAGAGAGACCACAACTTACCACAAGCTCGTCTTTTTCGTCTCTGTTCGTTTTCACGAGAGCATGCGAGGGGTTCCACACATTAGCCACACCAAAGTATACAACAGCAAAAAAACGATCCATTGAGTACGTACCCCTGCGTATGCTCCATCTTCAGCTCTTTGAGCTGTGTCGGCACGCTCATCAGCTGCTGCTGTTGCTCGTGCAGCACGCCGATAATGTGCTTCAGCTCCTGCTGCTGCCGTATCAGCGCAGCGATCGTATCCTGCTGCTGCATGAACTGCGTGGCCGATATCGTGATTGTCTTTTGACGCGACGCCAGGTGCTTCCGCCCGATGCCGACCTCGGGAGCTCGTCGACGCTCGGCCCCCATTTCCGAAGCAAACATGCCTCGATCCGATGGCGCAGAGGACGACACAGGGGTCAAGAAGCCTGTTGAGGACGACGAGCCCACGAACGAAGACGTGCTGTTCCCCAAATATGCGTCGCCCGCTGTCGTTATCGACGACGCGCAGCTGTGGAGCCGCGTGCTGGACTGTGTGCGGCGGTGCACGTAATGACGATCGCCGTATGACGCAGCAGTGCGCGCTGCAGAGGGATCGTCGATGCCACCATTGCTGCTCTCCGGCTCCCCTCCAAGCTCATGGATGTCCATTGGCGCGCGAACCGGGCTCTCCCCACGCACCCGCAGCGCCTCGTCGCGCAGCGAGCTCATGGAGCGCACTCTTCGCTGCATGTCGAACGCGCCTTCCTGGGGGATCGCTGGCTGGTCCTGAATGAACGACGACCGGAGATCGAGGGGGCTGTTTAAATCTGGCGTCTCGCCGCTGAGCTGCTGCTGCCGCTGCGATTGCTCAAATTCGGTCGACACGGACACCGTGGTCGTCGTTGAAAACGTTTGACTCGGCAGCTGCGCGTGATTGGAAACGACGCCACCGTCAATTCGCGCAACAACAACAACAACGACGCAAAACAACGAGCATCACGTACGTCGTCGCGCGCGCGCGGGGAATCCGATGCCAGTTCGATGATCGTGAACCGACCTTTCTGCTTCACTCTGTCCATATAGAAGCAGGATCACCAACTTCAGTAACTCACTCGTGGCAGTCTGCGTTATACGAGCTTCGGAAAATACTACGAACCGTCGGTCGCTCGTGCCTTGGCTGTCGTCGAGTCCGAAGCTCTCTCGCTGCACTCCAGACGACGACGACGCCCCGAGAAACGGCGAGTCCGGCACAACGGGCGCGGGCGGGACGGCGCCGCTGTGGGCTTCTTCGGCGACTGCGGGCTGCGGAGGTGCAGACGCGCTCGCATCGCTTGCAACAGGCGCGACCGATCCGTAGTCCACGACCGGCTCATCCGCGATCTACACAGCGCAAGGCAACAGTAGAGTCATTGCGTGTTACAATCAGCACAGCATGCAAAGAAATGGTGGCATGGGGTTGGCACGTACGCGTTGCTCCAGCACGACTTGCTCAAGCGCAGGCGTTGGCGGAGCCTGATTCGCGCCAGACACTTCAGGCGCCGCAGTCTGCTCAAGTTCAGCAGCTCGCTGCTGGTCGGGAGCTATCTCCTCGGCCGCCACTGTCTCCACCGACGCAGACGCCACCACCGACACCTCGGCATGCGCAGCGTCCAAAGGCGACGCCGACGCGGTCGTCGTGGTCTGGACCACTACGTCCATCTCCATGGTCTCCTGCAGCGCGCACTCTGGCGGTGGCGACACGTCGGAGAGCACGGCGGCCGCGGCAACGACGAGCGAGTCCATGAACGCCTGGTTGGGCGCGACATGTCCCGCGCCGCTCTCGTCGGCCGGGAACGCGTTGCCGCTGGCGGCAGCGGGGGAGTGCGGCGAGCCAGGCAGGATCTCGGTGATGGTGAACCTCCCTTTCTTCTCCACGCGCGCGGCGCGCGCGCGCTGCGCGGTCTGCGCCTCGGTCATGCTGCGTGCTCCCGCAATCGACGATCTGCTGACAACGTGAGCCAAATGTTCTCGAGGAGCGGACCACATGCGCAAGTGGGCGCCCTATGTGGAGCGGTCCACAGCTGCTGTTATTTTTTTGTGTGGAAAAAAACCGGAGGTTTTTTTTCTCTCTGAAAAAAAAACAAAACAAAAAAGGGTTATAAAAGGTGGGTTTACGGCTTTTATTGAAGAGGATTAAACTAGCAGCTATTTTTTAGAATTGCGGTTTTTCTACGAGTTATGTATTTGTATATGTTGCAGGCTGCAACTTACAACCAAGGGCGGCTGAGAGCCGGACCATGCAGACGGAAGGTGGTTCACGAAGCTGACGTCTGCTCTCGCTTCATTCGCAGCAATCGCATGCCATGTCTTGAGAATTTGGGTCTGGATTCCGAGCATTCTCTCGAAGCTGCGTGGGAGCTGGAAAATGGGACCGTGTCGAGTGCGGCGAGCCACTGGATACAAACTGGGGTTTCAGCAAAGTACCGAGTGGCCAGCGTGACGTCGCAGGAACCGCACCAACTGCATGGCTCGGTAGTGATGTTGACATCTGAGCCAGCGTTGCAAGAACGCAAGCAAGACGCGTCGGTTTGTGGTCGCAGAGATAATTCGACACAAACTGGCGGCGGATCCAATATCTCCTTTTGTCTGTCAACACCAATTCGTTGTGTCCCTCAGGGTGTCCTGGGAGTCAACTCAGAGCATGAGCTTTTCGCGGAGGCGAGTTCGAGCTTCGATATGTTGGAACGGAAATTGCAGAATTGAAAAAAGTGCTTTTTTATATCAGATATGTGTATGTCAACAAAAAAATCTATCGCGTGAATGCATCCATGACCTCGCTTGTGTATCAACGTTACGTCAGGCCTTTTTCTACACGGAACATGCGAACCCGGACATCCGCTACACGGAATGCTTGTCGTCCCAGTGTTCGTTTGCGTGGATCGTCAGATCCAGTGCCTCAGCGACTTCATACAAGCTCGAGTCGTCTCCTTCGTCCATTCCCTTGAACACAGTGTCGACAATGTGCGTGTGGCGGGTCATCAGGAACTTCAGCTGGCCAGGCACATCTGGGATCAGGCGCTCGATCAAGAACGCCATCATCAAACACACTTGGCAAGACACAACAAAGATGAACGCTTTGTCCGAGTTGTCTGTATCCGAAAACAAGTTCGAAGTCCACAAGATGAGCGCCGAGTTTGTTGCGAGCGCGACATACGACATGAAGCGAAGGATGTAGAACCACGCGCCAATGCTCTTTGCTGGGTGAGGGAATGGTCGTCGGTGAACGTAGCACAACTAAACAAGAAAATACAAGAGTGAGTAATCTCAACAGCGTACCAGCCAAGGATATCGAAAGCGCACATACCTTGACAGAGTCCACGTGGACTTCCGCAATATTGTTCGCAAGCGCCAGCAGTGGAGTTAGCGGGAACGCGACGACGAACAAAGTGATAAACCCGTACTGGATCACCATTTCGTTGTAGTCTTCAAAGGCTTCGTTGTGCTCGTACGGCATCAGCTTGGCTTGTTCTTCGATGTAGTTGTGGCTCACTTGCTCATCAAGTCCTTTTCGTTCACGGTAAAGTTGGAACTGGTATTTCAGATATGGCACGACGACCTCCAAGGTGTTGCCGACGATGATACGAATTAGAAACAGGACCAGCAACTGATCTTCAAGTTCTCCCATGCAATCTGAATCATCGTTGCTATCCAGAAGACATTGGCCCTCGATTGGTTTCTTGACGAATCCAATGTAGAAGAACGACGCGAACGAGTTACAAAACTGGAACAAAAACACTTTGATCACCAAGTGGTTCTCGTACTCGCGATCAGTGCGGTGATTTTCCAAATCGTTGAGCTTCTTTGCGACACCACGGTACACTGTGTTGAGAATCAAAATCTGAACGGCGTTAAGACCAGTCACACCCATCGTTAATGTCTTCCGGTAGTCTGGATTGTTCAGCTTGTACGTTTTCAATTTGTCGGTGTCGTTGATAATGTGTTTCAACAGGAAAAGTGCCACCAACGCCACAATCACGATTCCGACCATCATCAAGACGACAACGATAGAGATCAAGAAAGCGCGACGACGCTTCGTTTTACTCTCATACGTCATCTCTTCCGCGTCAGTGACAGGATTGTAGCTGATCGTTCCACGAAACTGGGCGCGGTATCGGAATGCTCGGTGGAAACCATGCAATCCCCACAGCGAGTTAAACAATCCATTCTTTCGCTTCCAAACCTCCGCAAAAATCGACGACCAGATCACAACGAACAAGGCGAACGCAATCAGAATGTAGCCTTGGTCCTCCCCGCGCTGAATGTCTTGCGTCTGCACAACCGCGTACGTGATAATACCAGCGATCGAGGGGAAAATGAGCATCTTGGTGTAGAATCCCAGCCACGCAAAATACAGAGCAATCTTCTCGCCGAAATAGAACCGAATCTTGTTGAGGGGTTGGTTCAGCATAAGCCAGCGCAGCGCCCATGTCTGCCGCAACTCATCCAGTGCCGCCGGGTCGTGCAACGCGAACATTTCGCTCGTGAGGTACTCAGCAACCTCAAGCGCATCCGTGTTGATATGACGAGTCACGATTCCAGACGCGAGACGAATACGATCCTTCTGCGTGAACAAAGTTTCCTCTTTTCGGTCCCCCCATTTGATCGGATAGCGACGATAGTATGGCTGGTACATGTCCTCATGTCGGTAGTCGGCAAATGCAGAAAAGTACGTGGCCGGATCGTACGCCATGCCGAAGAGAGACGTCCAGAAGCGCTCCATGCGGCCTCCTTTGTACGCGCGCGCTTTCTCGTCAGGGACATATTGCCCATCGGCTTCTTCAGTGTGGCCCCACACTTTGAGCGCCTTGCTGAGTTTTGGGTGGTACTCATCCCCTCGGGTCATGAGCAGCGGGTCCATTTCCGGAAACTCCGAATCTTCGTGCGGAGATCCTCGAATGTGTTGTAGGTGATCAATAGACTTTCGCCACTCCACGTCGCCGATTTCTTGATGCACTATGTGGTTCTTGTCGCCGTGGGCCCACATGTCAAAGGGTTTGTTGCTCACTTGAAGACGGTAGTTGGTGCGATCTGCTTCGACGCGCAAGTCACCGTCGTCAGCCTTGATTGTCATCAAAATCTAACCATACAAAACCAGAAAAATCAACACTCGTTCACGCACAACAGCATGGCTGAGGAAGTCTTCGAATCGTCACGTACCTCATCGTTGTCAACGCTTCGAAACAGCCGCGTTGTGAGCCCGCAAGCCAATTGCACTCGTCTCGCGATCGCCATGGCGACCAGTTCACAAAACAGGGCCTCGGTCGTCGCTTGTCGGGAGCCAATTATTTTCTCGTACTCGCCTTCCAGGATGCGCTCTTCCGTGAGCAAGCGTCGTTGCTCAACTTTCTCGCTATGGTCGTTCTCGTGCTCCTTCTCGTTCATGACCAAGTCGCGCCCCATGTCGTCCAGGTAGCAGCGACTCGTGCGCAGTACGCGCGCAAACGGGTCGATCACGATCTTGTCGCTGCGCTTGCTTTTCTGGCGGTCCTTGCCCGTGAGCAGCGCGACAAACGCGTCGATTGTGAAGTTCTCAGGTTTCTTGAGCTCACCGCCCTCGCGTCGCGGGAAAATCATGACGAGGTCGTGGCCGTAGAGCTTCTTCTCCGAACCGGACCCGAGGAGGTGTCTCTGGGACGCTGACGGTGCGCTCTCCATGGCGCTGAAGTCCATGTTAATCTCGTGCACGTTGGCGGGCGACTCCATGTGCTTGTATGAGTCGCTCGAGTCGTCCGAGCTCGTCAGCAGCGTGGCTGCCGGCCGGTGGGTCTTCTTCCCGTCCGTCATGCCGCCGCTCACTTCTGCCGCACGCTGCAAAGTCAAGAATGGCAAGCACTCGCCACACGCGCGCAGCCCCGCGCGACATGGCCCTCCCTCGATTTACGAACGTACTACGATGTCAAAAAGAGCGCACTACGAGCTCAACAATTGAACGATGCAGGCTGCGACGACGTTGAAGTGTCCGTAAAACGAGGGGAGAGCCTTCTTTTTTTGGGCTGTGGTGTCCAGAAGAGGACGGGCATCCGGGTTGTGTGATGGCTGTCCCGTTTTATTTTTGCAAGACTAGTATTGGCCAATCGGAGAGTCACAAACTCAGACTTCTGATAGATCAGTGGCTGAAAAGCCGCAAAGCGACGGGGATGGAAAACAGACGGAACGCGTTCAAAAAAAGTCTTTTCTCTGGTCCGCTAAGTGCGCGTCGTATTTATGTGAGCAGGTCGCACTTTATCGAGCTAGAGAGCGCACGGGTAGGCTCTGGATATCTTCTCTCTTCGCGGTCACACAATGTTTACCCCGTATTTGTGATGCCGTGCCAACGACACTACACTTTCTGCCTGTTATGCGCATGCGGCCGCTGCATATTATGTCATCGCACTGGATCAGCAGAACGACGTTGCAGTCTGCTCTCGTTGACCTGCAAATGTTAAGAAAAAATGGTTCAGTGTAAAAAAGTCTCGAGGACGTTCGCTCCCTTGAGACACTTCGCGGTGCTAAAATGCCACCCGTTTCTGATTATTCCCACTTTTTTAGGCTCGATCCGACAACGAGAGACATGTGAGGGCGACGTTCCCTCCTCAGCTCACAACGTGGCGGTTTTTTTTTTTAATTTCTCGAAAGTCCTCGGTGCAGCGCATGGGCGGACACGCATGCATAGTACACTCGACCGACACCAGGAAGCGAATCAAAAAGTAACTCTCAAGGATAATTGTGAGAAGTCTGTTCGGCGCTTGTCGAGATGTCTCATTCGAATGGTCTTCGAGCGCAGCGGAAAAGCCCAATCAAAAACAGACACAACGCACGAGAGTCCGTCCGTCGCTCAGCGTTGCTTACACTGCGGTCGCCAATATGTAAATTAACTGAACCTGAGCTCTCGAATGCGTTGGCCTGGCACAAGTCGCAATTTCCCGAAAAGGCCCACTTGCGAACCGAATTTAGCGGGCTCTGGCTTATTTGCTTCGCGCGGCGAACTTAGCGTTTGGGTTCATGTCCTCTGACGCCAGCTCGCTCGCTCGCTCATCTCCACCAGATTCTGCAGTCAACAGCAAGCAGCAGATGCCTTTGCAACAGAAAACAAGACACAGACCATGGCTTGAAAGAGTGCAATTGACCAATGCTCGATCACTCGTCTGTTTTTTGCTGCTAGAAGGCCAAAATCGACTTTGATACTTAATGACTATGAAGTGCTGTTCAAGTATCGATTCTCCTTGGTCAACAGTACTGTGCAGCGTTAAAGTGAGCCCCATCTCGGACAAATTTCGTACTTCACGTAAATAAATCTGCAGAAATGCCCGAACCTCAAGTCGAGTCGCACTTTACCCTTTCTGGACTCTCATTGCACTGTGATCCATTCACACCTACTCAATCGAGGCTTGGTGCATTCAAAAGCTAACTAGCCGAGCGGCGCCCGCTCCGCGGGCGCTTACTTTATGCTTTCTTCGAGGGGATTTATAAAGCTGACTTGTACCCTCCCTCAGTTATACGTTACAAATACGCGTTATTAATGATGTATGTCCTTGTACCATGTGCATATTTGTGTGCACGGTCCTGTCGGGATGTAAAGGAACATCCATTTGTGGGATTGTCGGGCGCGATTTTCTATGATCAATCACTTCTCCCCATTATTCTGCACAGTGTTTTGAGACGCACTTCTTTCAGTCTCTGTGCTATGCCTCCAACACGGCACACTGTTCGGTCCAGTCAGAGACGCGATGCACGCGCTCTAACACTGACATACGCGCTTCAGATGGGGTCCACCTACACCATTCGTGGCGAATCGTGGTGGAAACCACAACACCGCAGAGTACACACGTGCGACGCACTTTAAACGCATGTTTTCAGCAGTAACATAT
>JAADVP010001174.1:0-10298 GCA_023335675.1 Globisporangium solare | reverse complement strand
CGCTTGAAAGTGCGCGCTCAGGGCAATGACCGCTTCCTGATCCAGGCACGTGTATGTAGTATATGCATTGGAAGTTGTCCTACGAAGCGAAATGATGCTCAGAGCAAACGAAAGCACGCATGCATGGACGATCCTCGCTCTACCATGCAGCTGAAGATCCGCAGGCCATGCAGATCCACAATCTCATTATCTACATGCGAGAATCAATCTCTGCCCATGCAACGTTTCGTTTCTCGCCGTGGAAAGATCTCGTGGCTGCAGAGCAGAGTTGCTGCGCGTTCCGACACCATGTGCACGCAACACACGCCTATCGCATGTCGCCACACACATAAACGCTCCCTGGCAGCGTCCAGTGAGTGAGTGAGCGTCCCGCAGCTAATGGCCACACGCGCGTGCTTTTTCTTTCCACACCGCCGCTCCCCATCGCGCATCGTCCGCTTGCATCAAAAGGGTACATCGCATCTGCTTTCCCTTGTGACCCGTTGCGCGTCGGTTTTTCCCCGTGCTTCTTTTCCGCCAATCCCATCCCTTCCTCCCTTTTCAAGTGGCTACGAAACGCTCTTTCATTGGCTTAAATACCGGTATTGAAGCTCCACACATTTTCCCCTCTGTCCCTTCCTCTTCCTTGCTGTTTCCGTGCCGCAGCCTCATTCCCCAATTTTGCGAGCCACTCACTCCCGCGAGCAGCTCCAACGCCACCCAAAGAAGCCCCCGAACGTAAGCCCCCGCCGCATTCTCTCTGTATTGTATGTCTGCTCGCGAGCTCACGCGCCGCGTGGCTGCGCTGGAAGCAGGAATGGACCAGATGGAAGCCCGCGTCACGCAGCTCGAGGTCTCGAAGGCGGGTCCGTTCTCGGCGGCCGAGTGGCCCGCGGCGCGCATCCGCCAGACGTTCGTCGACTTTTTCGCGAAGCACAGCGTGTCGCCGCACACGTTCTACCCGTCGTGCCCCGTCGTGCCGCTCGACGACCCGACGCTGCTGTTCATCAACGCCGGTATGAACCAGTACAAGCCGATCTTTCTCGGCCAAGTGGACCCGTCCCACCCGATGGCCAAGCTCACGCGCGCCGTGAACTCGCAAAAGTGCATCCGCGCCGGCGGCAAGCACAACGACTTGGACGATGTCGGCAAGGACGTGTACCACCACACGTTCTTTGAGATGCTCGGCAACTGGAGCTTCGGCGACTACTTCAAGAAGGAGGCCGTTGACATGTCGTTCCGCTTGCTCACGGAGGTGTACGGCATCGACGCGAACCGCTTGTACGCGACGTACTTTGGCGGCGACGAGAAGCAGGCCTTGCCTGCGGACGAGGAAACGCGCCTGATCTGGCTCAACTACCTGCCGGCCGAGCGCGTGCTGCCATTCGGCTGCAAGGACAACTTCTGGGAGATGGGGGACGTCGGTCCTTGCGGTCCGTGCACGGAGATCCACTACGACCGCATCGGCAACCGCGACGCGTCGAAGCTCGTGAACGCCGACCTGCCGGATGTGATTGAGATCTGGAATAATGTGTTTATCCAGTTCAATCGTGAGGCCGACGGCAAGTTGGTGCCATTGCCGAGCAAGCACGTCGACACGGGCATGGGCTTTGAGCGCTTGGCGTCGATCTTGCAGGGCAAGACGTCCAACTACGACACGGACGTGTTCACGCCGCTGTTCGCGGCCATCCAGAAGTCGACCAAGGCCGAGCCGTACGCCGGCAAGTTGGGTGTGGAAGACCCAACGCTGCGCGACATGGCGTACCGTGTGATTGCCGACCACATCCGCACGCTCACGTTTGCGATCACGGATGGCGCGCAGCCAAGTAACGATGGCCGCGGCTACGTTTTGCGTCGTATCCTTCGTCGCGCTGTGCGCTACGGCCAGCAGTTTTTGAACGCGCCGAGCGGGTTCTTGGGCGAGTTGGTGCCCGTTGTCGTGGACATGCTCCACGAAGCGTTCCCGGAATTGCAGAAGAAGCAAAAGGAAGTGCAGGAGATTATCTTGGACGAAGAGCAGTCGTTCGGCCGCACGCTGAACAAGGGCATTGACCGCTTCAAGAAGATCGCGCAGGCGATCCGCGACAATAACAAGAGTGTCGTGCCTGGTGAGGACGCGTTCTTCTTGTACGACTCGATGGGTTTCCCACTGGATTTGACGCAGATCATGGCTGAAGAAGTCGGTTTGACCGTCGACGTCAAGGGCTACGAGGAGCAGATGCGCCTGCAGAGCGAGCGCTCGAAGCTGGACCGCAAGAAGGGCGGCAACAGTGGCGCGCGTCCGTTGGTGCTCGAAGCCAACGAGACGAGCCAGCTCACGAGCAAGAGCATCGCGCCGACCGACGACTCGGCCAAGTACGAGTCGAACGCCACGCTCGATGCCAAGGTGGTCGCTATCTTCACGACCACGGAGTCGAGCTCGGCGTTCGTGGACGAAGTCAAGGCTGGCGAGTTTGGCCACGTCGGTGTGATCTTGGACAAGACCCCGTTCTACGCGCAAGCCGGTGGCCAGATCTACGATACCGGTGTGCTGACGACGGCGAACTTCAAGTTGGACGTCGACTCGGTCGAGTCGTACGCCGGGTACGTGATGCACATGGGCCCGATCGCCAACGGCTCTATCAAGGTCGGCGACTCGGTCCAGACCCAGGTCGACTACGCTCGCCGCAGCAAGATCGCGCCAAACCACACGATGACCCACGTGCTCAACTTTGCGCTGCGCAAGGTGCTCGGCGTGAACGTCGACCAGCGCGGTTCGCTCGTTGACGAGACGCGCCTTCGTTTCGACTTCACGGCCAACAAGGCGCTTAAGCCAGAGCAGTTGTACGAGGTCGAGCGCATCTGTGACGACATTATCAAGCAGGAGCTGGAAGTGTTTACGCAGAACTCGCCACAAGCCCACGCCAAGCGCATCCAGGGCCTGCGCGCTGTGTTTGGCGAGACGTACCCAGACTTTGTGCGTGTCGTCTCGATCGGCCAAGAAATCGCTCCAGTACGTTCGTTTGACGTGTGGTGTTTGTTGCTAGTTATGGTGTGATTCTGACTTGCCTTTTTGTGATTTAATTGCTGTAGATGCTCGAAGACCCAGAGAACAGCAAGTGGAGCGACTACTCGGTTGAGTTCTGCGGTGGCACCCACATGAAGAACACGAAGGACGCCAAGAAGTTCGTCTTGTACGAAGAAGGCGCCGTGGCCAAGGGCATCCGTCGTGTGTCGGCGTACACGTGCGATTTGGCGAGTGAGGCCGAAGAGCGTGCGGCCAAGCTGCAGGCGCAAGTGGACACCATCGACAAGTTGTCGGGTAACGAACTGTCGGACGCCGTCGCGGCGTTCAAGCCACTCTTGGATGTGTCTCTGATCTCGCTGCCGACGAAGGACAAGTTCCGCAAGCAGGTCGAAGTGTTCGTAGAGCGCATCAAGAAGTACAAGAAAGAAGCGGCCGCTGCGCGTGCCGCGAACGGTGTCCGCGATGCGTCGACCGAAGCCACGAAGGCCAAGGAGGCTGGCCAGGAGATCGTGGTCGTGAAGTTCGACGTTGGCACGGACTCCAAGTTGGGCCGCGAGATGCTCGAAGCGATGACGAACATCTTGCCAACGGGTAGTTTTATGATTGTGAGTACGAATACCGATGCGAGCAAGACCGCGGCGTTCACGCAAGTGAGCCAGCACCACGTGGACACGAAGCAGTTGGACGCCCGACAGTGGGTGAACCACGCCATGACGGTCATGAACGGCAAGGGCGGCGGCAAGGACGCGTTCAATGCGACCGGCCAGGCCAAGACCGTAGAGAAGGCGGACGAAGCCGTCGCACTCGCCAAGGCGTACGTCCAATAAGCAGGACGTACTGATTGCTAGGACGTGAAATTGGACGATGAGGTGGAATCCATTAGTTTGGTCTCGAAAGTTGGTGGATAAGTTTGACACAATGCATCACACGTTGCATCTATGCTTGCACGAAAAGCAAAGGCGTCTAGACTGGGATCACTTGGCAGCCTGCAGGTTCTTTCATGAAGGTTTGTTTTTTTTTTTTCTCCGCGAATAATTATCTACAGTAACTCTAAACTGCTGTGGATGAAGTTGATGTCGGAACACATAGGGGGCATTACTTTGTCTATTTTCTTTGCCGCACTACGTGACCTGGACCTTGTCGTTCAAGAACACCTCGTTCTTGATTGCCACGATCGACGAGAGCTGCCGCCGATCGGACTCTTTCCATAAGTTATAGTTCTGCTTGGCGATGCTGTGGATCACCGCAAACTCTTTATCAAACACCACTTGGGAAACAGTCTCATAAAATGGCAGCACGATGAACTCGAAGAGCCCGACTTGGTTCTGCTCATGCATCAGTCAGGAAACGTTAGCAAAGGGGTACATACACTTAGAGCACATGGGAGCGCAGCAAACACGTACCTTGGCGCTGTTTTCTGAATGCCGGTCCATGAACGGAGAAATATCCGAATTGTTGGCGCGCTCATTATCTCCTTGCAGGAAGAATTCCTCGATGATGAGCAAGGGTCAAATCACGTGCAGCTTGCGCTCTTTGGCTGCATGGCCAATGTCGGCGCACTTGATCACGACTTTCATGATCATCATCGGGTCGGTCACTGCTCGGGCTGAGCCAGCTGCGTTGCCTCCATTGTTTTCTTGGATCATCAGCGCTTTGAGATTCCCCACAAGCTGCAAATGCATTGGTAGGTCGGTGCTCAGCACCATCTCAATAATTGCTTTCCGGGTCTCTCGATACGGCTTGTCTTTCATTCGCGCAAAGATATCGCAGAGCGGATTCTTCATAATAAAAAATGTTTCCGCCACGTGCATACTCTCCAAAATGCTGCGATCGTTGTACTGAACTGTGAGGTCGTGCTTCGCCTTAATCAGGTAGTTGTTTGATTTACCCGGGTGTCGGGAATCGTGGATAGTCGCAGCAACAATGGCGGCATAGAACTCCAAGTTCGTCAGCGTGTCTCGGATTTGTCCGTCAGAAAGCGCAGTGATTAAGTAGTTCACCGAATTCACCACGTCGGCAGCATAGCTGCTGTTATGATACGGATTCGCCAGGTATCCTCCATCCAGCATGAAGAGGAAATTGCGCAGCACTATGCGATCAATCCGGAATTCTTCACACAGCTCATGGATTTCAAACATCGCCGCTGTGACGTACATCAGCGAGCGATTGCCCGTGATTTCAGCGATCTTGAGTGTGTCTAGATCCCATCCATCGGTCTGAATCTGATGTCGCACTTTGTTGAGAGTGTCATCTTCCCACGTCGGCATCGTCAATAAAGGTGCAATTGCCGAAGGGCTTCCTCCTACCCCGCTGAGTCCATCCTGGTAGCTTCGACGTGTATCACTGTTTGAGTGCGAACTCAACGACACTGTCGCCCCTGTGCGTCTCGCACCAGCGTAATCTTTTCGGGCCAGCACTGATAGAGCCCAGTTCTTGGTATCATTGTCCACTTCGTTTTCGTCTTTCATCTGTGCGCTAATGTCCGGCATGAACAAATTTGTATCCAATTTCGAGAGGTTGCGTAAAACCGCCATCCCTCGATTCGTATCTTCTTCGCTCATGTCGGCGTCGTCGATGAGCGATTTCAACTCGGCGAGAAGAGAATGCAACGGCGACGTCAAATCCAGGCTGAAGTCGTTATCACGCTGAGCGAGTTCTTTTTTCAAGTTGCGGTTTCCTTCGGCGATCAAATCCTTTTCCCGAGTGGCTTTTTCTGCTTCCAGCTCCACAGCCCACACGTGTAGAAAATCTTGACGAACCACTCGATCAACGTCTCGGTTTCGAAGCAGCATCACCAAAGCAAACATGATTGGGAAGCAGATCGCGAGGATTTGATTCTGGCTGAACGAGCTTGAGTCTGTGTTTGGATAGTACGCGATCGTCAACGTATTGTAAGAGACGCAGACGATGGAAGCGATGAGGGTGAAGTGCAGTGTGTCGATTCGCAGCAGCGGGACAAACACGAACACGATCATCACCCGCAGCAGATTAATGTTCATCGTCGCAGAAGGGAGTAGCACCTCTTTCGTGTACAGTTGCAGCACTTCGGACTGAGATCCCGAAATCGGCTTGAACTTCCACCCAGCGATCGCTGTTGAGTTGGTGTAGTAAATCGTGTCTGTTGCATTTTTGATCCCCAACGCCTCCATCAAAATCCCGACATCTTTTGAGATGTAGTTGTACCATTCCGCGAGCACGGAGAACACCCCACCACTGACCATGGAAAAGCTCCAGCATAGAATGACGATTGAGTAGATACGCTGGAATTGAACTTCGTACTTTCGGAGCCGACTCAGATAGATGGGGAACGGAATTGGGATGATCGGGATGAACACCAGTAGGAAGTAATTCACACTCTCGTCGCGCACCTTCTCATCTGAGGAAAACAGGTTCGGCAAGTTTGACCCCGTGAAAATCAAATAAAGCGCAAAGAAGACGCCAGCGATTCGGGACGACCGAGAGGAGTTCTCCCGCGCAAAAGTGACTTCGTACAGCTTTTCCAGTCGAGGCTCATTCACAAAGTGACTCGTCATCGGATGAAATTTGACTTCGACGGGCGTTTTCTTGGACTGAGCGACGTACACGGAGTCTGTGAGTGGGTATATTCGCGACACTCGCTGGTTAACTCGGTCTTGGTTCAATGTCGCATTCGCTGCATCCGGATTTCCGACGGGCGGCTTCATGCTTGGGAGGACACTCAAGTTACCACCCAGTGGATTACTCGGGTGCCCCCCAAGCTGAACTGCGCTGGGTCGTGAGGCGGCACGTTGCTCCAGCGACGCTTTTGACTCCGCCGTTGCTGCTTGGTCGAAAGCCTGAACTGGAGTTGCAAGGCGAGCTTGCACTCGATCGTCCTCGTGCACACCTATCCTTGCCAGTCTTGAACGAAGCGTCGTTGGCGCTTCAGAGAACGGCGAGCCTCGAATGAGAGCTACTGTTTCACCTTCCGAGCCGGTCGATTCAACTTGCTCCACTGAACTTCGCCGGATTGCTTCTCGTAGAGACGGGAACGACGAGGAGAACTTGGTCTTTTTGATTAGCTTGGGTCGAGTAAACATCGCCACTGCGGCTTCTTAATTGTAGAATCCACGGCACCTAGATTTCTCCAGCGCACGCGACACTCTTCGTACTGCGAAAGGCGCGACCACCGGTCCGACTCACTTCCCGATACGCAGCCAGGGCTGTTTCCAGGCTTGACGCTACCTTGCTTTGTCGTGCTCGGCTGTTCTTACGTCGTTAACACAGCAGAGCCCCAACTCGATGTTTGTAGCTTCTGCCGAGTGCCCCTCCCGGCTATGGCGGGCAGTTTCCTTGGGTTTCCAGCGCAGAAAAACTGGGCGAGTTTTCTTTAGAAACTGAAACTCGCACGTCGCGGAGGCTCGGTCTCACGACGCTGTTTTCGGCACAACCCCTGCAACCGGCACGCAAATAGAGGCAAGCGCCGCCAGACGGTCCGGGTTCGGCGACGGAGCCTCATTAATAAACGCACAGCCGCAGCAGATGGTTCCGCTGCCGCATGCGTGGCCGAACGAACGCGTTAGCACTGCGCAACTTGCGGAAAATATACAAAGGGCATCCGTACCCTTCATCTGGAGCTGTGTCGCACACTCGACCTGTCCGCATGCATGAGGAGAAGCCATTTCGCGGCGTCTGTCTCTTGCCTCGCTTTCAGTGCTGACATCTGCGATACACTGTGCCCGTCTTGATGCCGATAAAGCGCGCCGATCAGCGCCTCTGACGTGTCCAAATGCGCAGGCAACAGGCGCATTCCACCCGCATATTCGACGACGCAAGTGCCAATTGCGCAATCCTGAACTGCAACATCAACCAAACTAATGTGTCTTCCGTACCGTGATGAACAACCTTTACTAAATGTAGGTTACCTTACACAACTTTAGGTCTATTGCAAGCAATGAAGCCACACTAAAAACAGAAAAAGTAGAATATTTGATGTGGCGCACTCTTTTTACGGTGGGAAATGCCTGTGGGATTGCGTTTGAACTTCAAATTGGATGACATCAACAGTTTAACACCAGCGACGAAGAGCACAGAGAGCGCAGAGAGCGCAGCACGCGATCCTCAAACGTCGGAAAGCCCGCGCTCGAGCAGCAACCGAATCCCAGAAGCCATGGCTGAAGAATTGTACGCGAGCCCAATCAGCCAACCATCGCGCGCAGGTACGACGCGGGGGGTGGTCACAGCGTGCTGAGCGCTGAGGTCCGAAGTGGACCTCTTCGCGTGCATGCACGGGATCTTACTAACACACGTTGTGGTATTCTGCGCGTTGCTAGTGCACTGGCTGTGTAAGATGAACAACTACCCGATCAACTACAAGTACACGGATTCAGGCAAGGGTGCTACGCACACAGAGGAGTTTCTGCAGTTGAACCCTGTCGGCAAGATCCCGGTCCTGAAGGATGGCGACTTCGTGCTGAGCGAGAGGTGCAATCCTGTGATGCGTCCGATGTCGTCATGTGCTGTGATGATTCGTATTGAAAACTGTGTTTTTCTTGGATGGTCTTTTTGTGGTGGGCTAGTCATGCGATCATGATTTACCTCGCTGACAAGCACGGATGGGAGAAATGGTGCCCAAAGGATCTGAAGACTCGCGCTCGTGTACGCTCTTTTTTTGTGTGTATGTCATTGGCATTGACCTTTTATTCATCTTAGATACCGTTTTTTTTCTTTCATGCTGATTATAGATCACCGAGTACATGAACTGGCACCACCACAACGCGCGCCGCAGTTCGGAGATTTTCATCAACCAGTTTTTCGTGAACATCGGTCGCAGCAAGCCCAGCATTGAAGCGTCGTTGAAGCGCAAGGACCAAACGATCGGCGATATTTTCCGTATCCTGGAATTCTGGTTGCGCCACGGAAACCTCTACCTCGTGAGCGCGACGGAGCCGACTGTTGTCGACCTCTCGTGCTACAATGAAGTTGTGCAACTGGAAGTCATGGGCTTGCTCACGGACGTCGAGGACAAGTTTCCGAAGGTTGCGGCCTGGCTCAAGCGCATGAAGGTACGGGCCATCCACATTTGCTGTGCTGCATGACTTCACAAGTGTGTCTCTGATGCAACCTGATGTCTCTAGGATCTTCCTTACCATGATGAAATGTTGGCGCCAATGATCAAGTTTTTCAAGAAATTCAACTTGGCGAAGCTCTAATTGGCTGAAAACAGTCATTTACAGCGAATCAGTAGCTGTTCCGGTAGCTGTTTACATGTAATTCGCTGATAATCCGTTTTGAAGTGTTTTGATTGGCTAAAAGCGAGTAGTCGGACTTTCATTGGCTCCAAGCCAAAGAATTGCGCTTGCCCCTCTGTCACACAAACGAACAAAAGCCTCTATCCAGCATGGCGGCCTCGACGAAAGCGATCGGCAACGTGTTCCAGGTGCTGTGCCCGACGCGAAACTACGGCGTCGGCTCGCGCGTGACCCGCAAGATCTGGTCCAAGTTCCCGGAGCCAACGTACTGGGAGATCACGCGCATCCACCCGTCGCCGGACCTCAAGCACGGCAAAGTGTTCGGTCGCTTCACGTTCCGAGGTGCGTCTCTCTTTCTCTCTCTTGCTGCCGAATGCGCTCTCCATGCTGAGAGCGGCAAGCGAGCACATACGCGCGTATAAGAGATTTTGTGCTCATGTGTACTGCGTTACTTTGTATTTCTTTGTGCGTCTTGGTGTCGTTCAGGCAAGACCGACCCAGTTGAGAAGCGCATTAATGTGCCACTGAAGAAGGACTGGGTGTTCGCGGAGCTGTAAATAGATCTTCGCAGGAGCAGTCTATGCGCATGCTGACCGATAAATTGAGCTCACAATGACTCGGACACCTGTGCAATGATGACGCATTGTTAGACGCAGCAGCGAGTGATTTTGATCCAGAAGCAGCAGGAAACCCGAGACAAAAAAAAAAGAGAATAAATGCACATACACCAAGAAACATGAACTGTATTTACACGCGCGAACAAATATTTTTTGTGGAAGGCGCATCTTTGGAAGGCATGTGTTTCTGCGCATTGTGTTTGTTCGATGGACACTGTGTGCTAGTGCGTTGGAATTGCAGGACGTTCCATTGCCCGCATTATTGATCACCAATTATAGTGACTTGCCGTGTGGTATATTTACGAGTAAACACTGTCGTTAGCGCGTTCGATCAATGGCGTATTTTTTTTAACAACCAATCTCTGAGTAAACCGGTACGCACACGGTAGGTCGGCTCGAAATTGAAAAATCCGGAAATTTGAGAAACGTTTCAAAATTTTTTTTGGTTAATCGTTTCAGTTTTGGGACGTATTATTTGCAATTTGT